>CACVCL010018851.1:0-119587 GCA_902729485.2 Mus minutoides | reverse complement strand
AAAAAAAAAAAAAAAAAAAAAAAACCAAAAAACAAAAACAAAAGATGTTAAGGAAAAGTGATTGTTACTTCCTGTTATTTTTGTTGTTAGAGGTAGAATTTTGTTTGTGTGCCTATCTTCTTTTGAATTTGTTGAAAGATTACTTTTTGCTTTTTTCTAAGGGGTAGTTTCCCTTCTTGTGTTGGTGTTTTCCCTCTGTTATCCTTTGTAGGGCTGGATTTATGGAAAGATATTGTGTAAATTTGGTTTTGTCATGGAATATCTTGTTTTCTCTGCCTATGGTAATTGAGAGTTTTTCTGGGTATAGTAGCATGGGCTGGCATTTGTGTTCTCTTAGGGTCTGTATGACATCTGCCCAGGATCTTCTAGCTTTCTTAGTCTCTAGTGAGAAGTCTGGTGTAATTCTGATAGGTCTGCCTTTATATGTTACCTGACATTTTTCCCTTACTGCTTTGTTTAGTGCATTTGGTGCTTTGATTATTATGTGACAGGAGAAATTTCTTTTCTGGTCCAGTCTATTTAGAGTTCTGTAGGCTTCTTGAATGTTCATGGGCATCTCTTTCTTTAGGTTAGGGAAGTTTTCTTCTATAATTTTGTTGAAGATATTTACTGGCCCTTTAAGTTGAAAATCTTCATTCTCATCTACTCCTATTATCCTTAGGTTTAATTTTCTCATTATGTCCTGGATTTCTTGGATGTTTTGGGTTAGGAACCCAATAGCTATAAATTGGGGAGCAAAGTTTACATTGCATCACTTGGTGAGTGAGGAGCTGTTCATGAGGAGAGGGTGCAACTAGATCTTGAGGCCAGTGTTTAGCATTTGAATACATACCAACACCAGACCAACCCCCAGCAACTTGACAGAGGGCAGATCAGTGGTTACCCTGCGACCAAGAGGAGGGGCAAGTGGAGGAGTTATAGGATGAACAAGGATGAATACATTTGCTACCTTGACTTCATTGATAATGTGTAGATATCGCCAGTTTATCAATTTATACAATTTATTTTTTATTGAAATGCATTTTTCCTATGTAGTCCAACCTGGTCTCATACTCAGTTCTTCAGCCTCAGCCTCCCCAGCACCAGGCTGCACTATCTTAGTTGTTTGACTTTTCATTTAATGCAGTTTGTTTCTGTCACTTACAAGTCAATAAAGCCAGAATCTGTAAATCAGAATCAGAGAGCTCTGAAGGTAAGCAGTGCTCAAAGTGCTGCAAGCAAAAGAGATTATAGAAAGAGTCTTGGAACTAGACCAGGACACATGCTAAAGCCAGTTGGAAACTCCAGTTTGGTCTTTGGACATGCGTGTCAAGGGCAAAGTTGCAATGAGTTTTGTATTTTAAAGTCACAGTTGGATCTGACATTAATGTTTGCTCTGTACTAGAAGGCAAATTCAAAGATGCTATTCATTTATACATTCCCTATGGGATCCTTTCTGTGGGTGAGCACCCTTCCTGGGCATTTCTCTTGTATATGTGACTTAAGAAACTCACATTTTGGGGCTGGTGAGATGGCTCAACGGGTAAGAGCACCCGACTGCTCTTCCGAAGGTGATAAGTTCAAATCCCAGCATCCACATGGTGGCTCACAACCATCCGTAATGAGATCTGGCACCCTCTTCTGGAGTGTCTGAAGACAGCTACAGTGTACTTACATATAATAAATAAAATAAATCTTAAAAAAAAAAAGATAAAAAAAAAAAAAAANGCAGTGAGCTGTATCTCAATCTATCAACTAACCCACAAACTCTTGGCAATGAGCTATAGCAGTTGGCAAATACATGCATTCAAAGAACAGTAGGGGCAAGCACACAGATTCAAGAAATGTTCAGGCTATTATGTTTAGCTATGTAAAGGCTTTCTACTAATAATGAAATCTCTTTCTAGTTTCGGGGTCTTTGAGGCCTATTACATTTTCTCAGGATCTTTCAAAGAAACTCACATTTTAGCTCCTCCTATGCCGCACACACAGTGCAAGATATAAAGGCTACAATCAGTTTATAATTCTGATCAATTTCAATTCAGTGTGCATTCTTTATGCCTGCAGAATTATGGAGAACACAGCAATGATTTGTCCCAAGGATGACTTTTTGACATAAAGTGGGGTGAGTGGGCGGATAGTACTAACAAGACTGACATAATTCTTCATAGAGAAACATAGTTTTGAGAGCAAACTACAGAGTCCAGGAGCTAAGCCACACAAGTGCCTAGAGAAAGAAGATTATCAATGAAGGGAAAGCCTGAGCAGAACATGCTTGTTTAGTGGTTAGGAGAGGGATCTGGGGAGAGGCAGAGAGGCAGAGAGAAAGGAGACATACAGAGACAGAGACAGAAAGAGAGAGGGAGTGAGGGAGACAGACAGACAGACACAGACAGAAAGAGAGATGGAGGTGGGGCAAGGAGGCAGGGAGGGTGAACAAACAGGGCATCAACTGCACAAGCCAGCTAACCCAGCTACCACTAAGAGCACCTGTGTAGAGGACTTGCTGAGAAGTAAATCCAGTCACCCAGCTTCTTCCTAATCCTGGCTGCTGAGCCTAGAGTTTAGAGATCATGGTGTATATCATTCGCTCACTCTCTGCCTGTGTCAGGGCACAGAGTTAAAAACAGAAGGAATCTGGACAGAAAAAGGCCCTGTGGGAGAACTGAACTGACTAAACACGAAGCAATAATAGTTTAGAAAGAATTCCACACATAGGGAGGTGAGCCTAAACCTTGTGCTACTTTTAAGTGTTCCAGTCTCCACCTGCCTAGACCTGATAAACCGGGACCTCCCTGCAGGGTTCACAAGCCACCTGTGGATTCTAATGTCCATTCTATCTTAAAGCCCTTTAACCCAGACGTTTATAACTCTCACTTGGAAGCTCGCTGAGTCTACGCGCATGGGCACGAGAGCATGCATGTGGGATGGGATAACTTGGAAAACTAAAAAGCATTGCTCTCCCACAATGAAGTATTATTTCAGAGATTGCTTCATTCAGTCAGGGTATTTTTTAAATGTATATGGATGTTGCCTATACGTATGTCTGTGTGTCATTTTTGTGTGTGTGTGTGGCACCTGTGGAGGCCAGAAGGGAACACTGGATCTCCTGGACCTGGAATTACAGCCTGTTGTGAGCCTCCATGGGGGTCTATTGAACAGGCACTGGGCTGTTCTTACCTCTGAGCTATGTCTCAAGCCCATCACTTGGGTTTTAGCATTTTGTGTGGGATACCTCCCATAGCCTCACTTGCCTTTCCCCAAGGAAAGCTACAATCTCACGAGTGAATAGAGATGATTCCAAGGCTTTGGGGAGAAAGGGACAGGCCCAGCTGGAGCCTGCCAGAGAGGGCAGCTTGGTTTTCTCTGGAACTTTGGGTTCATTATGTTTCTTTCGGGAGAGAAGCACAAGGCCGATGACTCACATTTACTGTTGAGTCTTAAAATCCAAATTGCAGCTGTCAAAATGAAATTAGTGCTTTCAGGCACGATGTAAGAGGAGGGATGGTCCACCAAATGTTGACTTGGATTTGACTTGCCTTTGTAACCCAGGGGTGAGTTTTGGGTTGAGGCAGTAAGAGACCCCAGTGTTACCAATGAAGTGAAACCCCAGCTGTGGTAACAGCTTCTGCCTCCCCTCCCCATTGTGATAAACAATTTCTCATTTGTCTATCTTGGATTAAATACTAGAAAAGCCTTTTTTTTTTTTTTAAAAAAAAGAATGCCTTAGGGAAGGTGTTCCTTTGCTTTGACTCCGAAGAAGAAAGTAAGCTGTCGTTGGTGCCAATAGCATGTGCTGTGGCTTGTCTAAAGTTCTGAAGCATCTAAAAAAGCTCTTTGATTAAGCCCTGGGTGTAGCCAAGCAGCCACAGCCTCTGCCTCGTGCTCCCCTCTCCCCCAAGGTTAACAAGATGCACATCCCAAGTTCTCTGAGCTGAACCCAGCACTAAGATCAGGATATGAGTGAAAGGAAATGCTTAAATACAGGGTTCATGTGCCCCTCTGGGGAGACCCAGTGCATGGATTGCAGCACAGCCTTGAGGCTCAAAGCTAGGGCACCCTTACTAATTGATTTCACCTGTCTTTGCAGTCCACCACTCTAGTAAAATTCTCTAGGACCGAAGACAGACAGGCACATTTTGCTGACTGTGTGCTAATAATTGCCCCTGGCAAGACATAGCCTGAATTTGGCCAGACCATTTGTTATAAGCTTCAAAATGCCAATTTTGCTGTATCAGGTCAATTTAGCAAAACAAACATAGCCAAAGATACTTTTAAAATATTTTGTAAGTGTCATATCCATGTCTGAAGCCTCCCTAAGTACCCAATAAAATGAAACCATCTTTATGGAATTGTGACTTGGGCCAATCTTCTCTCTAGGGTCATGCCTGTGTCATGTAGACCTTTCTGCATCCTGTCTCAAGATTTAGGAGGTGAGGAGTGTGTGTTTGTTAAGTCTGCTTCCATTATCTCCTATAACTCTGTAAACAGGGTACTTTCTAAATTAAATTATTTCACAGCTTTCTAAAAGTTGTTTCTTGCTGGGTGTAGTGGAATACTCTTTTTTTTTTTTTTTTTTTTGGTTTAGGTTTTTGTTTTTGTTTTTGTTTTCCAGACAGGGTTTCTCTGTGTAGCCCTGGGTGTCCAGGAGCTCACTCTGTAGACCAGGCTGGCCTCGAACTCAGAAATCCACCTGTCTCTGTCTCCCAAGTGCTGGGATTAACGGCATGTTCCACAACTGTCTGGCAAAGTATTTCTGATTTTTTAAAATATTCTTTTAATCCCAGCCTGGTCTACAAAGTAAGTTCCAGAACAGCCAGGGCCCTGTTACACTGAAAAACCTTGTCTCAAACAAAACAAGACAACAAAAACCCAAAACAACAGCAACAACAACAAAAACAAAACAAACAAAAATGGACAAACAAATAAAAATCCAAAACCAAAACAAACAGAAAAAAAACTGTTTTTTTGAAGGTCATTTGCTAAAGTCTCTCAGCTAAGGCCAAGTTTGCCTCCAAAGATAATATTCTACCTGCTTGTCTCACTCCTTGCTTTCCAGAAGAGACATACTGCTGTCCTCCAGTGGTGACTCCTGCGAGACTCTTCCTACATCATCTCTTCACATCTTTGCAGAGTCACCTAAGCAAAGCCACTTTTTCATCACATCATGTAAAATGTGTCTTAGGATTTTACTGCTGTGAGCAGATACTATAACCGAGGCAACTCTTTGGAGCTGGCTGACAGATTCAGGGGTTCAGTCCATTATCATTAAGGTAGGAGCATGGCAATGTCCAGGCAGGAGTGATACAGGAGGAGCTGAGAGAAGGCTTCTAGGAGAAGACTGGCTTCTATGCAGGATGAGGGTATTAAAGCCCATCCCCACAGTGAGACACCTAATCCAACAAGGCCACATCTCCTAATAGTGCCATTTCCTGGGCCAAGCATATACAAGCCATCACAAGTGGTAGTTCTTAACTACGCCTTACTCCCTGCTTACAAGATAGTGTTGCTGGTTCCTCGTTGTATACCCACCAGATGGTCAGTATTTAACCGTCTATCTAGGGGAAAAATGCTCTGGTTTACAGTGTTTGCCAGTTTCCCTGGTATAAACACTTCTGCCATGGTCATTTCAAGCTAGCTATGTGGAAGAAATGCCAGTCAACTCCAGCACACCAAAGAATCCCTTACTAGATTCTCAGTGGAACTTTTTTTCCCTTACGTCTTTCCTGATCCATTTGATTCACTATTGTTTTCCTTACACAATGAAGAATTTTCTTGAATGAACAAGTGGAATAATTCTGTCATTCACAAAAATCCCTTCACTGACCACATGCCAGGCATCAGGCTGAGTAGTTGAGCTCGCTGAGTCTGCCCCTGTGTGACAGGCGGGATAGGTTCATGTTATTTACAAATTAAGCATTAAATTAGAATTGTTGTGAGAACTATAGGGGGAAACTGTGAGGGAGAACTTGACAAACTCAACTGAAGTCTCTTTGGAAAATACACTTTAAAAAATATTATATATGCACTCTGTCTTTACACATGCCAGAAGAGGGACTCAGAGCCCTTTCTAGATGGTTGTGAGCCACCATATGAATACTGGGAATTAAATCCAGGAAGAGCAGTCAGTGTTCTTCACTGCTGAGCCATCTCTCTGCCCCCCATAAAATATACTTTAAGCTGGGCAGTGGTGGCACACACCTGTAATCCTAGCACTTGGGAGGCAGAGGCAGGTGGATTTCTGAGTTCGAGGCCAGTCTGGTCTACAGAGTGAGTTCCTGGACAGCCAGGGCTGCACAGAGAAACCCTGTCTCGAAAAACCAAAATAAAAAAAGAAAGAAAGAAAGGGAAAAAAAAGATGCATCCCAAAAGCATACATCAAAAGCAGGTGAAAAGCAGGCAAGGAAGGGGTATAAACATTTGAGGTTAAAAAAAAAATAGAGCAACATATTCAGTCTTGGAGCATGAAAAATCTTGATTTGAAGGATAAAGAGGGGAAATAGAGAAGCATTAGCTAACACTGAAGAGTAGCCAGGAATTGTATAGCACTCTACCTCACATTGGATGGTTGGGATATCATGCTAGAGCATCAGGAAGCCACTAAGACAGTTAAGCAGAGAAGAGACCAGAGGGGATTGCTATGCTAGGCTGGAGCAAACGCCAGAAGACCGGGTGGCATTTTACCACGATTGGTTGAGCCGATCCTGGCTCTTCTTGGCAGGGGAGGTTAAGAGCAGCAGCAAAAGTATCAAAGAGCTGATTGGGTTTGAAGGCCACTGAAATGGGAGGACACCTGTGACATCCAAATTCTATGACCATCTTCAACTCCAAGGAAAAATCTGCTGGTCAGAAACATTTATTTTTGCTGAAGGGAAATTAAAGACTAGTAAGGCTCTTTGCCAGCTCTCCCATTCCTGCATAGAAGCACCCACCAGGTGGCCGTGCTCTGGGTGGGCAGGGAGGAGGCTGTCAGGTCAGATCAACAGTATCATCTAAGACTGAGGCATGAAACTCACAATTTGATTGATCCCAATGCCACAGGAATGGCCACATAGTGTTGGCCCAGTCCTTCACTGAACTTGCAGCCCATATAAGAAGAATAAATTACAGGCAGCCTGTGTTTGTGTGACACAAATGTGAGTTTATTTATCTAGCCAACAATGACCTGATGTGCAACTCCAATGTGTTGGGCACTGTAATTGGTACTAGGCATTAGCAGATAGCAAGCAGATCCTCTACCCACCATGAAAGCTTTTCTGATATCTTCAACTAGAGACTGGTGCCTCCGTGTCCCTGTCCTCAGACAGGAGTGTGTTTTGCTGAGGATGAGGAGCGTCATGAAGATGTACAGAAGTTCATTTCAAATCTCTTTCATCTTTCCTGGATCTCATTTCTGTTGGAGGAAAGGGCTTTGGGGAGTTAGAACATCTTTGCTGGAAGGCAGGGGATAGCAATGACATTTGACATTGTTAGCAATCAGGCACCTCCATGGCTAGCCTGAGGGGCCTAACTACAGCAGGATAGGTCATCACTAGCTGCTGAGAGGCAGTTCCCATTGCCACCTATCTAGTGTCCCATATCCTCCTCCTGTACATGTACCACATTCCTGATAAAAGGCCCTATCCCTCCTCCCCTCTCTCCTGCTTTCTTTCCTCCACCCAAAGACAGCTTCTGTATCTCCCTCCCATTTTTCCCCCCTGGAAAAGTTCCTACATGAGACCTGTCCCATGGCGTAACTTTATGGATGCCACCACGTGGATCCAACAGTCACTGTCTCTTCAGTCATGAGCATTTCTGAAACACGTTCATAGAGACAGTGCAGGAGGCTCTGAGCAATCAGGTGGAACATCCCAGTTACACTCACTGGGCCTGGCAGACATATGGCCTGCCTTTCCAGTACTAGGGTAAATGGTAATAGCTTCATCCTGAGGATGAAGTCTTTGAACAGGCTTCTGGAAGAGATGATGCTTGACTGATGTCTCAAGCCAGTCTTGGGTCACCAGGCAGAGAAGGCAGAAGGCCGTGCCAGGGTAACAGGAACTCTGAAGCCAAGGTCTCTTCCATACCCCGAAGTGGGTTTATCACTCTTCAGTGAAGTCCTTCCAGGCCTTGAGGGAGAAAGTTGTTTTTCAAAAGCATAAGGAATTGTCCAAAAACTTTTGGACTTTTTTGTCAAATGGAAGTGTTCAATGCTAGGAAAACAAGAAAGCATTTGGTTAGAGCCCAGTCTTTGTTTATTCCTTTGTCTTCGTTTAATAAGATTAATCTCTTAACAGTCTCCCTTGGGTCAGTACAAATCACTCACAGTCATAAATCACGACATTCTAAAAGCAGTATGAAACAGCAGCCTCATCGAGCCAACTGGCAAGCTCAGTATTCATGGGACAATTCTCTGGGACTGGGAGCTTTCCTGGTCCTACCACACTGCATTCTCATGTGTGTCTGGGGAGAGAAAGCTGAGCCCTGGAGTTCCAGGTCACAAAAGAAGTCTGAATACATTCCCCTCAGAGGATCATGGGGATTTTTTCTTTTTCAAAGGGTTTGGTGGTTTTCTGACTACCGCACTCTGGGGATTTTGAGGATATTTAGCAAACACTGCTGCTGAAATCCTTCCCTTAAGCCAGTGTAGTTTAACAGAAGGGGTGTATCCTGGCACAACTGTAAGTAAGTGAATTTCATGGTTAGTGTGGGGAATGGGAAGGGGAGCTCTTCCCTGCCCTGCCCTGCCCTGCCCTGCCCTGCCCTGCCCTGCCCTGCCCTGCCCAGCCCTGCCCTGCCCTGCCCAGCCCTGCCCTGCCCTGCCCTGCCCTGCCCTGCCCTTCTACTTTCCTTTCCTCTTCCTTTCTTTTTTCTTTCCTTTTTCCCCTTCTCTTCCCTCCCCCTCCTTTTCTCGATGCCACCAGAGTCTCTCATTGGGTCCTGGAGCTTACCAGTCAAGCTAGGCTGGCTCACTGTTGAGCTCAAGGATCCAGCTATCTCTGTCTCTTCAGTACTGAGGTGACAAGCACCAGTGCCTGACTTTTTATATTGCCTTGGGATTGAACTCAGGTCCCCATGCTTGCTCAACAGGCACTTTACTATTTGAGCATCTTCCAGTTCTAACATCAGTGTTTTTTGAAAGGACTCTAGAATGTCTAATAGACAGGGCCACATAGTTATTCCTTGGACTTTGCAGAGTCCTGGCCTGTCTAGAAAATAATCAGCATTTCCTCAATATCCGCTCTGTCTGTTCTATAGGGGAAGACTTATGGTAGAAAAATAAAACCACACAGTATCTCAAGCACTTTGTTCATTTGTTTTGAAACGATACTTTCAAAAGACAATACATGAGCTGGGCAGTGGTGGCACACGCCTTTAATCCCAGCACTTGGGAGGCAGAGGCAGGCAGATTTCTGAGTTCGAGGCCAGCCTGGTCTACGGAGTGAGTTCCAGGACAGCCAGGGCTACACAGAGAAACCCTGTCTTGGAAAACCAAAAAAAAAAAAAAAAAAAAAAAAAAAAAGACAATGCATGAATTTTCTCTTGTTATTACAAAAGCTCTTCCTCAGAATTTTGAAGCCAGGCAACCATAAGTAAATGACTAACGAAAAGCCCTTATACCCACCTCTTCTTGCTCTTCCTGGTTAGTGCATCTGTGTGAGGGCTGTGTGTGTGTATTGGGGAGGGGTTTTGGGGGAGGGTGTCTAGTGACCCGAAAGGAGCCAGGAAATACTTGGAGCAGAGACACAAGCTCTTGCCTCCTGCAGAGATGGCTAGAAGCAATTGTTGCCATGAGCTGGGCCCATATTTCCTCAGCAGCAGGACTTTGTGCTGGCCACTTGCAAAGGGACTTAGAGTCTTGTAAGGATGACCCAGTGACTGCATCACCACATAAACACATGCGCCATTAATATCATGATGCATGCTGGGAGGGAGCAAGCAGGGTCTGAGCTGGAGTGCACAGACACCAGTGTGTGAGGCCAAACCTCCTCACAGCACGAGGCAAACTGGCTGTCACCCTACAGGCACACTGAAGCCTGGGACTGAGGGCCCTGACACTGTTCTCATACAAAGAAATAGTTTTCATTGAGCTAGGCTGGAAGTCTGCTGAGGTCCCCAGAGCTGAGAATATCTGTGACCGATGCTGTCAGACACACGAGAATATGAAGCACAGTCTGGATGGAGTCTCCCCTGCTGAACAGAGTTCAAATTCGGCAGCCTACTAGAGGGCTCTCAGCATCTGGTGTTAGCAATCCTTCCCAGGCTCTCCTGCCTCTTTCCATGGAATTTCCAGAGTAAACTCCAAACACCAAGCCAAGCCTCTCCTGGTCTCCTGCATATCATCAGCATGTCCTCTCTGTCTCCATTCTCCTGCTTAGACCTGAGCATTTTAATATGTGAGAGTGTAAATGTTAAGTTTTTTGTAAGGGCTCCATCTGAGGCTGGAGAGAGATGGCTCCATGGAAAAGAACACCGGCTCTCTTCCAGAGCATTTGGGTTTGACTTCCAACACCCATATGACAGCTCACAACTTTTCTAACTCCAGTTCTAGGGGATATGATGCCTTCTTTTGGCCTGCTTGGGAACTACATTTATGGATGTGGTGCACAGACGTACACGCAGGCAAACACCCATACACATGAAAATAAAAAGTTAAAAAAAAGTGCCAAGTTTACTTAATAGAGATGCTGAGTCAGATCAGTTTTTATCATTTTATCAATTTAATATGTTTATCTGAAAGCACAATACAAAATTCAAAGGCCAAGTACTTATTTATGTATGTGCACATGTGTGTGCACATGTGTGCATGTCTGTGGAGGTCAGAGGACAGCCTCAGCTGTTGTTGCTCAGGCACCAGGCACCTTTTACTTGAGGGCTTGCCTGTGTCTTGGCCAAGTGCATGAGGCAAGCTAGCAGGGAGTGCCAGGATTACAAGTACCTGATGTTTGTTTGTTTGTTTGTTTGTTTTGTTTTGTTTTTTCGAGACAGGGTTTCTCTGTATAGCCCTGGCTGTCCTGGAACTCACTTTGTTGACCAGGCTGGCCTCAAACTCAGAAATCCACCTGCCTCTGCCTCCCATGCTTGGCTATTTATGTGGGTTCTGGGGATCAAACTCAGGTCCTCATGTTGCCAAGACAGTAGCTTTGCAGACTGAGCCATCAAGCCCAGCAAGGGACAATTAGAGAAACTGCTTTTTATAGAGTAAATGAGACAAATGCAGACCCATGGGTGTTCATGGTGCTGAGAATACGTGACAGTAGAGGGCTTAACTCTAGAAAAGGGGCTTATGGCTCAGCAGTTAAGAGCACTTCCAGAGGGTCCTGAGTTCAGTTCCCAGCAACCACATGGTGGCTCATAACCATCAGTAATTGGATCTGATGCCCTCTTCTGGGGTGTCTGAAGACAGCTACAGTGTACTCATATAAATAAAATAAAATTTTAAAAGATTTTAAAGTCAGGGGGCCTTATGACACCCCCTCTGAGGCCAAGGGGAAATCACAGAGCAGGGAGCAGAAAGAATGTAAAAGTGGGAATATGGGAGAAGGGCCACAGAATGCACTCTCCAGGACATAGCGGCCATTGAAATCACGCTGTTCCAGCAGCCCTGGCTGCCTGCACTGGGCCTTCACAAGACTGGGCATAGTTAATCATAGATCTGTAGGGACTTATGGGCCCGACCCTTCCTTGCTGAGTTATTGCCTACAGATGGATTACTGGGGAAGGACAGTCATTATCTTTAGTTGTATATCCATTGGTAACTCCACCCCCCAGGATATACTGGATAGTTCTAAACTCAAGGTTTCACAGAAAGCCCTCAGTAGACTCAGTGGGTCACAGGATGAAATGACATGAATATGGGAAAGAGACTGATAGGGAGGAAGAAGAGTGAGAGAACCAGAAAGCATTACTTGTACAAAATTGTCAAAAACTAATTTAATAAAGAATATTTTAATAACAAGGAAGGATGGTGAGGCTGGAGAGGTGGCCTAACCACTAAGAGGGTCCTGCAGAGGACCTCAGTTCAGTTCCATGTCAGGTGGCTCACCACAGCCCATGTCACCAGCCCCAGAGGATCCGACCCTGTGCTCCCTCTATGGGCAGCTATGCTGCTGAGCACGTACAAACACTCAGTTAAAGATAAAAATCAGTCTTTGAGCTGGGCGGTGGTGGCACACGCCTTTAATCCCAGCACTGGGGAGGCAGAGGCAGGCGGATTTCTGAGTTCAAGGTCAGCCTGGTCTAGAAAGTGAGTTCCAGGATGGCCAGGACTATACAGAGAAACCATTGGGGGAAAAAAAAATCAGTCTTTGTTTAAGTGGTACAGACTTTTTTTTTTTCTTTTAAGTATAAAGATTAGAGTCAGGAGCTGACAGTTTTCTGGGTAACTGAGTTTTCTTTTTTTTTTTTTTCCTATTTTTATTAGATATTTTCTTCATTTACATTTCAAATGTTATCCCGAAAGTCCCCTATGTCCTCCCCCATCCCTCTCCCGACTCCCCTACCCACCCCCTCCCACATCATGGCCCTGGTGTTGCCCTGTACTGAGGCATATAAGGTTTGCATGACCAAGCGGCCTCTCTTCCCATGATGGCCAACTAGGCCATCTTCTGCTACATACGCAGCTAGAGACATGAGCTCTAGGGGTATTGGTTAGTTCATATCGTTCTTCCACCTATAGGGTTGGAGACCCCTTCAGCTCCTTGCGTACTTTCTCTAGCTCCTCTATTGGAAACCCTGTGTTCCATCTAATAGCTGACTGTGGGCATCCACTTCTGTGTTTGCCAGGCACTGGCATAGCCTCACACGAGACAGCTAAATCATGGCCCTTTCATCACACTTGATGTAGTGATGCTTTTTAAACAAAGGAATGTCTCTTTAATGCATTCAGTTCCCTTTATGCTCTCCAGCTTTCGCTGGTTTTAAAGGCAGCATCATAAGTAGAGTGTCATTTCATGGCATCCAAGCAGTCTCCTTGCCAGAAAACAGCATCATCATGTCTGTCCATCTGTGCCAAGGAGAGGCTGAGTGGGTCGAAGGTGCCTTTAACCTTTTCTCCCCCTAACGTATTCCTAAGCCCATGTCTGAGGAGAAACCCCATACACATGTTCCCACACTGCGTGTGAATGACTAGCAGCTCAGCACTTTGTGGATATGTGATGACTAACTCAAGCCAGACTGTCAATAGTCAGTCCTCTGTCACTCCCTGTAATCTGGCCCGTCACTCATGGCATCTGGTGTCGATTGTGCAGGTGGACGAGCAGAGCACATAGAAAGTTTTCATAGAAACTTTCCTATAGTCAGATGGGAAGAGGAAAGGCTGATGGAAATCTGAAGATCGGTGTTGTGCTTGGACTTGCCACGGGTCTCAGTCAGTGTTCTATTGCTGTGAAGAGACACAATGGGCATGCCAACTCTTAAAAGGAAAATATTTAACTGAGGCTAGCTTACACTTACAGCCCATTATTGTCCTGGTGGCATGCATGGTGGTATGTAAGGGGACAAGGTTCTGGAAAGGTAGCTGAGAGTTCTACATCTTGATTGGTAGGCAGCAGAAGGACAGAGTACTTGGGCTTAGCTTGGGCATTTGAAACCCCAAAGCCCTTCCCAAGTGACACACTTTCTCTAATAAGACCACAACTACTCCAACAAAGCCACACCTGCTATAATAGTGCCACTTCTTGGTGAGAGCCTATGGGGGGCCATTCTTACTCAAACCACCATACCATGTTTCTAGCAGACTGGTAAGTCCGTACCTTACTTGGCTGCCCTATCTACACAGGGTCAAAAGCAGCTCAAAACTAAGTCATCCCGGAATGTGTTGGTGAAGCTATGCATGCCCAGAGATTAGGAATAGTACTTTCTGGGATCAAGTAGAAGCTCTTGCTCTCAGCTCGACTCATATGAGCCCTCAAAATATGTTCACAGCAGTTTTCATTACCACAGGAAAAGACAAATATGAATTAAAATTATTTAGTTTCCATATAATTCCAACTTTGAAAATGTTTTTAATCTATGCTAAAATGCACAAAATGTCAGCAGTGTTTTTGTCTGGGTAGTAGACTACAGGTGGATTTCCCTTTTATGTATTTTGCCCTCAATTTTCTACAATGATAATATATTAAAATGTGTAATGTTACTAAAGGTTACTGTAGTAAGTGCTATAGAGTTGAATTGTCATGGGCCAGTGGTAGCTCTTGTCCTCCAGAGCTATGTGCTAATGGTGCAACTTTGCCTCAGTCCAGGATCTGTGCGCCACAGAGGACCATGGTTGTGAGCAGCTGTGCGTGAACATGCTGGGTTCCTTCGTCTGCCAGTGCTACAGTGGCTACACCTTGGCTGAGGATGGGAAGCGATGTACAGGTAGGTCTCTCTCCAGTCCTGTGTGCCGAGGAAGGGCACACTAAGAATAGGAAGGACAGCAGGTAGAACAAACATCCATGAAGCCCAGATTGTCCTTTGTGTATTAATGAGGTTCTTGGTTTTGTGGTCTAGTTTTTAGGGAGATTTTGAATTTTAAAGACTTAGTTTTTGTTTTTGTTTTTGTTTTTAAAGATTTATTTTATTTTATTATATGTAAGTACACTGTAGCTGTCCTCAGACACTCCAGAAGAGGGAGCCAGATCTCGTTACGGATGGTTGTGAGCCACCATGTGGTTGCTGGGACTTGAACTTATCACCTTCGGAAGAGCAGTCGGGTGCTCTTACCCGCTGAGCCATCTCACCAGCCCAAGACTTAGTTTTTACTTGGGGTCAGTATCTGTTTATTCGAGATCATTCACATAAACCATGCTTGAAGATAATCTATATAAATGTAATTGTTTTCTACCTCACTGCTTGAAAAGGGCAGAGCGTGGGGATGTAACTGTATAGCTCATGTATTATACATACATTTTACTTGATGATGGGCGCTGGCATCACAGTCACAGAAAATAAACAATCTCAAACCTAAAGCCAGGGAGGGGGTGTCCAGCAAGTGGGAGCTGCAAGTACAGACTCACAGTCGAACACCCTTCCAACTTGAGGACACCACGCTGGGACTGTTAGGGGTTGGGCTAGCCTCTGATTTCTTCACTGATGGGTTGTAGTTTTCCTTAGCCCTTGGAGAACAGGCCAGAAAACCCCTAATATGTATGCAGGACCTTTCTGATTGGCTAAAGTACCCTTTGCCTGATCTTATTCATCATCAGAGCAAGAAATAGTAGGTAAATAACAGGTGTTCGGTAAGCTGAGCTGAAGTGAACATAGATTCCTGACCAAATCTTGCTTTTCTGTTCTATAGCCCATTGCTTTCAGAGATCATGTTGATTCTCTCCATGCCCTGTTTCTTTCCACAGTATGTGTTTATGCTTTTGTATTTCAAATGCATATTTTCCAGCATACCTAGATTGTTAGGTATATGAAAAAGGAAAAAGAAAAAAAGCGGCCATTTGCTGTTTGCATGGGAGTAATGAGAGTATTGTGGCTTTGCTTTTGCTTTCAAAAACTGGTGTGTTTGAAAACTACCCTCATCTGAGATCAGCAAATGGAATCTGTCTCCTAAGCCTTGGGGCTATTTACTGGGGATGGGGTGTTAATTTCCTGGTGGCAACTATGACAAGAGTGTCAGAGTATTCTGTTGACACACCGCCAAAACAGAAGTCAATCCTAATCTACTAATTATATTTTGATTCATTAATTCTTTATTATACAATTAATATTTAAAGGTTGAGAAAAATCACTGCTAATAATTCATTGCATTTTCTACCATAGTTTCCCCCATAGAAATATATACTACAAAACATTTTTTTGCCCCTTTCTGTTGTTAAATGAGTAGAAACTCTGTGAACTGAAAAAGAAATGAAAAGAAAAAGTGGGGGATGGGCCTATGAGGAAGGACAAGAGAGTGTCACGGAGCCAGGAGAAAAGTTCTCACTGAGTGAGAGGAGAAATAGAACGAACTAAGAGTGAGAGAGGACAGACGAGCAGGAGACCAACTCCTGGCCCTTGGGAAACTGGAGGGTGTTGGGGAACCCATTCCTCTCTGTTACCAAATAATTGTCTAATTGTCCCAGAGTAGTAGAGAATCTTTGTGTCTCTCAGGATTATGCTGTAAGCTTGGAATTTGACATTTGCTGAAGGGTGAGTCCATGCTGTGGTTGCCAGGGAGCAGCGCTGTATTGTATTCATCCAAGAAGGGTGCTTTTAGTGCTAATGCTTAGAAGCATATGAGAGTGTCTTGGGCTGGAGAGATAGTTCAGCCATTAAAGACTAGGCTCACAACCAAAATGCCAAGTATGTCTTGCCTGTATTGGGCCATCAAGCAGAAAAATGGTAAGCCAAGAGAAACATATATCCTAAGGTGGTGCACGTCTCATCCCCATGATGGTCCTTACATTATCATCTTTACCACTGCCTTTGACAGCTGCTGACCAAGCTTTATGGGGAGATAGGTGTGAGATGACCAAGTAGAACTCTATGGCCAGTAGCCTCAGTTAGGGGGTCAAATTCCTCAAAAGGCAGTTGCTGTTTCATAGAGCTGTGTGGAGAGCCCAGGGAAGACAGAAATAGAGAAGAGAGACATCTGGAGAGCTAGGTTGGAACTGTCACTGTGCCCTGAACTCTCATGAGTTCTAGTTCACATTTCCACCCGTCTGAGTTACTGAACACTGCATTTACTCATTGAGATGCCCTGTGTAGTTTAGTGGAGCTCCTGACTTTGAAATGCATTACCTGCTATTGAAGCTGTATTAATTGTCACCCCTCTCTGTACATCACTCATGGACTGTGCTTTTTTCTCTGGGTGTGCGTTTTCTGATGAACTTGCTTACCTGATGTTTACTAGTGGCTTTGTAAATTGGAGTAGCCTTGGTCCTATTTTCCTTCCAACTATCTGAGCAGAGTATAAACTGTCCAGGCAGAAGCAAGTTGTACTTTTCCTTGTCAGGTTGAACTTGCATTGTCGTGTGTGTGTGTGTGTGTGTGTGTGTGTGTGTGTGTGTGTGTGTGTGTGTTTGTGTGTGATATAGGGTACATACATGTGAGTGCTGATGCCCATGGAGGCCAGAAGAGGAAGTGGTTGCAATCTGCCATACATGGATGCTGGGAACAGAACTTGGGCACTCTAGAAGAGCAGTTCACTCAAGCACTGAGCCATTTCCCTAGCTCATTAATGAAGGCAGAGCCCTCATGGTATAGCCACTTACTAAAGGCCACACTTCCCAGTACTAGTGCATTAGAAATTAAATTTGAACATGAATTTTGGAAGGATATAAGAATTCAAATGATTACACTAATTTGCTTAAATTCACTCACATCTGGTACTGGCTTGTCAGTGCTATTGAAGGTGCAACACACTGACTGGTTCAGTAATCACTGAATTAAGTGCTCCTGAGCTAAATAAATGGCGTAGGTGTCCCTGTGTCACTCAGTCCAATCTTATGTTCTTAGAGTGACCGTGATAAAAATGTACTTGCGTTTATTGACTGTTCCTGGTTCTGGTACCTCTCTGAAGTATTTTACATGTATGAGAGTCATCCTGTGTAGAAAATACCATTGTCGTTGCTTTTATACATCTCTGGATTTCTTTATGGTTCAGTCACCTCAGTCTGTAAATTAAGGATAATAACATGAAGCTTACAGGTCAGTTTAACATGTGACTCTATTAGAGTCAGATAATCTACTACCATTTCAATGTTTAATGGCTCGGCACTTGATCTCAATTAGATGCTTGTGTTTCCGTTGTGACTGCTTTCTATGGGTGACTACATTTAAGGATGTCTCTAAGGCATGTGCATTAGTTACTTCTCTGTTGCTGTGATAAAATATCATGACAAGTCCACCTTAGTCTTTGTCACTGCACTAAAGTGCTGTCTATGTCTGAAGACAGCTGAGTGGTTTCTCACACATGGAGCAGAGACTAGATTCAGCAAGGCTCGTTTCTGACTCTTGGACATTAGCCCTCTGTGATCTATATGCCTGGACAAGGAATGATGGCCAGGGAGTTACAGTATTCTTCTCATCTATGAAGGTGCACATAGAGACTCCAGGCAGAGATAACAGAAGGGATTTTGTTGGAGTGAATAAGGAGAGTGGTCAGCTCCAGACATCTGCCCATAACCTTGGTCTTCCTTTTCAAAAGTACAATTTTGGAACTTAGGAAGTTATGCAACAAATCCAAAATACTTGGTAAAGAAAGACCAAGATGAGTGCACTAGAAGTTTCTGGATCCTAAAAGTCTGAGGTTCACATGACTGGAAATGGGTTTCTTCACGTCCAACTGCTGATTGGTGGCCTGGACCACCACCCCTAAGTGGCCTGATAGAGTCAATGACAGCATTGAAACGTTGAAATTTTATAGATCAGGGTCTCAGGAACTTCCAGTCTCTGAATTCAGCCCTTCCTGAGTTCAGACAGGTGTGCACACAGAGGACAAAGCAGCCTGAGAATCAGCCTGAGAGAATCTCATCCTATGACAGTGGTCTGTAGCTGGCTGAGGGATGGAAAATACCATAAAAAAGGGGATGTCCTAAAAACTATGAGTTCAGCTGGTAGGGCATGGTAATATACAATTGTAATCCAAGCACTTAAGAAACATTGCTACAAATTCCAGGCCAGCTTGGTCTACATACTAAGAGACTCTGCCCATGCCATAAACCTCAAAACAGACAGCTCCATTCCTAAACATCTCACTTATGTACACAAACATATCTTAATTGTTTTCATTAAAAACAAGTGTACATTTAATAAACGTTATATTTAGTAATAGTTTCAAAACATTAAATAGGCTTATTTGAAAAAATATTATTTAACATCTTTATTGTATACATCATTCCTGTGACATATTTTCTGGGATTTTTCTAGTTTGGAGTTCTTTAAGTTAGCACAGGATATAAAAAAATTCTATAAAATAATCTAGGGTCAGAATCCTTGTTGATATTAATAAAAAATATTCTATCTTTTATATTTATAATACCATAAAAATTATTGTTCTCAGAGTAACTTTAATTGGTACCAAGCCTCAAGTTTCTCCAAAGCTATTAACTTAATTTTTATTTTTAAGGAAAATTCTGAGTGCTTATACTTACTTGTTATTATTATAGTTAATTATAATTTCATGTGCAAATGTCATGTATGTTGTTACAATTTAACAGAGACTATTAAAATTTATCATACACCAGAATCCCCTAGGGACTTGTTGACACAGATTCCAGGTCCCCATAACCAGAAATTCTGATCCCACTTGTCTAGGGCAGGACCAGAGAATTGATATTATAGGTAAATTTTCAAATGATTGTTGATGTGAGCAGTTCACAGACCACAATTTGAGAACTTACAGACATACCATGTGGTCAGCAGAAGAATGAGGGTGTTCAAGAGCACAGGTGTCCCACCACAGCTGCTCTATAAGCACACATCTCAGCCAAGGTGAGGTATGCACAGATAGTCTAGTATGGCAGGGACTCCAACTACCTCAGTCACATAAAGTCCCAGAGGCCTTAGAGGGAAAGAGAGCTTTGATTATCAAGAATTGTGTTCAGCTTTAAAAGCTGCTTATGTAGAATGTTATTTTATATAGCTTCTTCCATAGCTTCCAAACAAGGGATTATGAGAAGTTCAAAAGAGGTGAAGAATCTGAGTTCTTTGTGATATAGTAATCTGACCCTTGTCTATGTAGCACCAGAAGTATCATAGGACTTGAAAGTCAAGTGCTATGTATTGAACTCACAGATACTAGGGGCTATTAGAACTACTTACAGAGGTGATGTTTTAAAAGCTTTGCTTCCAACTGAAGCTTGATTCACTCAGAAAGCAAAAGAAGCACACAACACAGGCTGTTGCTCTTTAAGGTCTTGGCTTCCCCTCTGCATCCTTCAGTTACCGTGTTGGATGCACTACTGTCTCATCCATGCATGATTTTGCTTGTAAGGAACTGCAAAGGCCAATGGAGTGCACAGCACAGTGGCAGAGCACTTGCCTAATACGCACAGGCACTGGGTTAGCCTTTAGTACAGAAACCACAACAAAAGTATGCATGTATCAGATGTATATTTGATATATTTATCTATCTAATCCTACCACCTGAATTTAACAGTAACTCTTACTTCCCATTTGTGGGCTCTACTTTAGGAAAAGAATATAATCATTATACATATACAGTTTTTTTTAATTTTTTAAAAAGATTTATTTTATTTATTATATGTAAGTACACTGTAGCTGTCTTCAGACACTCCAGAAGAGGGCGCCAGATCTCGTTAAGGATGGTTGTGAGCCACCATGTGGATGCCAGGATCACCTTCGGAAGAGCAGTCGGGTGCTCCTACCCGCTGAGCCATCTCACCAGCCCCACATATACAGTTTTGAGATCTGCTTTTTAAAACTTTATCATTGATTATTTCTGGGGTGGGGTAATGCACGTGCCACAGCACACATGTGGAGCCACAGGACATCTGTGTAACTGGCTCTCTCCTTCCACCCCTTCATGGGTTCTTAGGAGTCTGACTCAGTTTGTCTGGACGACACAGTGTCTTTATTCTGAGCTGTCTTGCCTGCCTGAGATCTAATTTTTTTTCACCAGTCTTTGTATGTCTATGAGCAATGAAGCCATCACGACTATAATGCTAATGCCCCCTTGATGCTCCAGATGGCAGTCTGGGTCTCCTGCCACAATCTTCAAACCATCTCTATCTAGTTCTTGGTAAAGCCATCCTTCCTATGGTTCTTTCTGAATGTCTGAAGTTGATCTTGATACTTTTCTCTGGATTCATCTCTAATTCAGCAGGAATCCCATTGGCCCCACGTTTAACACCCAGGGATTGGTCCTAGGGCTATCTACCAAAGTGTCCTAAATTTGGGGGACTTAAAGCATCAGCAATGTCAAAAATACAGGAAACTAGAAACCTAAACCAAGATGCCAGCAAGGCCGTGCACACAACACGGGGTCTTCCTGCTCCTTCTTAATTTGTGATGCTAATTTGCAGTCCTGAAGTCTAATAATCTTCACATGATGCCTTCCTTAACAACAACAAAAAAAAGTGTGTGTGTGTGTGTGTGTGGTAGGTGTGTGTGATGTGGTGTGTGTTTGGTGTATGTGTGATGTGGTGTGTGTGTGTTTGGTGTATGTGTGATGTGTGTGTGTGTGTGTGTGTGTGTGTGTGTGTGGTGTGGTGTGGTATGTGTGTGTGATGTATATGGTGTGTTGTGGGGAGTGATGTGATGTGTATGTGTGATATGTGTGATATGTGTGTGTAGTGTGTGTGGTGGGGGGAGGTGATGTGGTGTGTGTGTGTGTGTGTGTGTGTGTGTGCGCGCGCGCGTGTGTGCTCATGCTTGTGCAAGTTAGTGCTGCAGTATTCATGTGAAAGTCAGGACAATTTGGGGGAGTAAATTCCAATCTTCCATTTTGTGAGGCAAGGTCTCTTTGTACTCCAGGCTTTCAACTTCCAACCATTCTGTCTCCACCTCCCATCTTACCGTAGCAATGCTGAGTCATAGATGTGATCTACTATTATCTATCTTTCTATACAGGATCCAGGAGTTGGACTTAGGTCCTTGTGCACGGCTAGTATATTTGCCTGCTCCTCATCTTCCTGGCTATACTTGTTGCGTGTGGCTTTTGCTACCCTGCCAAGATCTGGGAATAGACTGCTATGAGCCCCCACCCCACTTCCCTTGAATCCACAGAAAAATCACACACACACACACACATACACACACACACACACACACACACACACACACACACACAGATGTTCATTTTCAACTTGCCTTCTTGGTGCAATTGCTGGGCATCATTAAACTCTCAAGGCTAGCATGCCCTTATCGCCACACTTCCCACCTGCCCTAAACTTTAGTTGCTCAGTTACATCTAGTCCCTGCCAAACACCCCTGACCACCCACGTGTAGGAGTGGCCTGTGGCCACTCTGTTTTGAGATCTCACGTGGCACATAGGATGGAGAACTCTCCTCTCCTTGCCTTGCGTCTCCCTGCTTGCTTCCAGAGACCCAGAAGTCCTGTCTCTCCCTTCCACCCAGCAACTGGCCTATGGCTTCTTTACTGACAGATCAAGAACCAATTGGGGAACAGGACCTTAACATCAGAACCACCCCTACTTACTCCTTTTCATCAGTCCTACGGAATTGTCTTCATGTTACCCTTATTACCTCTGTAAGACTGTTTCCACATAAAGCCATGGACATCAGTTTGACATCTATAGGATGTTAAGTCCTTGAAGCCCACATGTCTCTTTTAACCACACCACTTGCATCCCTATCTCTCTTCCTGCTCTACATTGGTCTCTTTTGCTAGTTCTGTAGCACAGTACATGTGACCCCCACCTCCTGACCTTTCCACTTACCTGGGACACTCCAAATGTCCTTATGACCAGCACCTAATTCAATACTGCCCAATCACCTTTTTAGAGAATCCTTTCTAGACCACCTCTGTCATATCCCAGCCTCCTTCCCCGACAGGTCCTACTCACCTTGATTTCCTCTAGAACATTCTCCGTCTTCTAATGGATGATGTTATTTAATGATTTGGGTCCGATACCACCACCAATGTTAACACTTTGAGGCTGTGTGGGTCTTATTTGTTATTTACTCTGTCTCTAATATCTAAAACAGGGCCTGATTCATAGTATATACTCATATATATATATATAATGAGGTATAATACAGTATGTTTTTTCATGAACCACTAAATAATTCACCCTTATTATAATCTCTTATCTCATTTTCAAACATATTTGATCACTATTAATTATGCTACTATAAATATCTTACTGTATATAAATAATTTTCCCACTCCAGTTATTTTCTAGAATTAGATTTGCAAATTTAAATTATCAGATTGCTTCCATAATGATTCTCACTGCTATTCATGATTTATTTAATTGTTTGTGCTGACTTACTGCTTTGAGTTTTCATTCCTTTCTTGTTTTTATGGTCTTAGAGCCTCTTAAATGCAAGATAAGTGCACTATCATTGAGCTATACTAACAGCCGCCACTAAGTTTTATCTGATCTCCATTTTCCCCAGTTCAATAGATGTGCCTTGTAATAATTTTGATTTGCTTTTCTTTGATTTTTAAATATACTTGTTCATATATGTTTTATATTCCAGAATGAAAGCCTGATCTAGATTCATGATTTTTTTAGGAGGATGTTGCATGTTTATTTATCCATATTGTTTTGGTGGGGGTGGAGGATGGGACCATATTAACTCTAATTATTTTTGTTATAGGTATTCTGACATTCTTCTGCACCCTTCTTTATATCCTAAATGTGTGTTGTTTTCTTCAGCTGTGGACTACTGTGCCTCAGAAAATCATGGATGTGAACATGAGTGTGTAAATGCTGAAAGTTCCTACCTGTGCCAGTGCCACAAGGGATTTGCTCTTAACAGAGATAAGAAAACATGCTCAAGTAAGTTACAACGCACATGCACATGCAAATGCACATGCACACACAGTGCTATTGTGATGGGCACTGTGGACATAGACCTCTTCTGCACATGGATTAGCCCATGTTAAGTCAAGGGAATCTGTCTGTTCCTATTCCTCCTGTGTCCACCTTTCTGTATAGTCCTAATGGCTTACTTGGTCTCAGTATCTCCAGTCAAAGTTTTTGGAGATGGTATCTTTTGTTAGAGACAAACATGCTAACAACCAAATCAGCATCCCACATGCTGCCTCGGTGTGGCTGTGCCTATCATCATAACAGGGCCTGAAGAACATTTTCACTTACGCTCTGTGGTTTGTGGGCTTCAGCTCTGACTCCACATGAGGGCCAGAAAAATCGCTGAGCCAAAAGGAACTGAATGTGGTTTCTTGAGGGTGGGGTGGGGATAGGTGGATGTCATCTCGCTGAGAACTGCTCAAGTTTTCTGTAAACTGTTTAGTTCTGTTTGATTTTAACTATATGCATAAATATTGAACTAAACTTAAACTTCTAAAATTGGAACAGAAAAATCTATAAACTAAAGGTGATCACCAGTTTTATAAAAGATGCCAGGAGTACTCTTTTAAATATAAATGTGCAGGGGGACACTTTGGAACTTCTGTAGATAGATTATTATCCTGTGATACTGTGGGAGTGTCACTTGAGGAATGCCTACTTATGAAATATCAGGGCCCAGTGATATTTTTCATAAGATCCAATAACAATTAAAAATAAAATAAGGTATCTCTGCAATGTATATCAATGAGAAAATAGGATTTTATTTTATAAAAAGTTGGTATACTTTTCACCTTTCAAAGGTATATCCAGTATGTACTACTGTGTGTGTTTTCAAAGGCATCCTTTCTATTTTCTATTCTCCAGTCCCTTACTATTAACAGCTTAAAACCCTAGAGCTGGAGACAGGGCATATTACATCAAAAACATATGTTACTGGAGCCCAAACACGAGCCAGTAGAAACAAAGGAGGTGAAATCCTAGGATGAGGACAGATCTTGGCTGGATTTTAAAGTAAGCCATCATTTATCACACAAATCAGGGAAGAGGGGCTGCTGAAAGAAGAAAAAAGTGCTAAGATAAGAACAGCTTAGTCCAGAGCTGGACTAAGATAGGGCGTTTAGACCTCCATGCCCAGTACATAGCTCGTGTACAGCTGTTTGATTGCTTTTGGAAGGAATGAGTGGTTTAATAGGCTGCTCTGCTCCCAGTCTCCCTTCCTTTCTGTACAAAACTTAAGCGGTTCTCATCAAGATGCTGCTTACCTAGCCCCACCACACCCTCAAGAAACCACATTCTGAACTAGAAAACAACAGTCGGGCTGCCATTGTGGCTGGGAACTGTGGTCACTGGGCTGATGAATCAGCATTCCTGATCAAAGGTGGACCCTGTGGGCAATCTTGGGCAAACCTTACGCCGCAATGTCCTCAACTGCAACAGGAGATGATAACACTTGAAGATAATTCAGCCTGTTATCTTAAAGACTAAAGAAGATCATTTATAGAAATGATATATCAAATTTCAAGTGCCAATTACATTTTCACAAAAGATGATGCTGGGATCTGGGCACATGACACAGTTGGTAAGGTGACTGCTGTGCCAGCAAGAAGATTTGAGTCTCTGGCACCCCTGTGAAAAGTAACACAACTGAGAAGGTATAAACAGGAGGCTCCCTGGGGCCCACTGGCCAACAAGTCTAGACAAATAGCTAAACTTCAGGTTCAGAGAAAGATCTAATCTCAAGGGGCTGGTGAGATGGCTCAGCGGGTAAGAGCACCTGACTGCTCTTCCGAAGGTGATGAGTTCAAATCCCAGCAACCACATGGTGGCTTACAACCACCCGTAATGAGATCTGATACCCTCCTCTGGTGCGTCTGAAGTCAGCTATAGTGTACTTATGAATAATAAATGAATCCTTGGACCGGAGAGAGCAGGGACTGAGCAAGTGGGACCGACCGGAGCAAGCTGGGCCGACCGGAGAGAGCGGGGCTGGCCAGAGCGACCGGGGCAGACCAGAGTGAGCAGGGTTGACCGGAACGAGGGAAAAAAAAGATCTGATCTCAAAAGATTCAGATAGAGAACAATTGAAGTAGATCCCCAACACTGACTTCTGCTTTCCACACATGTGTACATGCTTGTGCACACATGAACACATACACACTAACACAAAGATAACACTAGCCACAAAGATTTTAGTATTAATGAGCATGTACCATATGCCTTGACAAAGCAGAAAGGTATATAAAAACTCAAGACTTCTGTTGAAAGTTAGTGGGAACACAAGTCCTACCACACAGAGCAGTTTAGTCACAACACCAGGACACATGTGACCCAGGGTCCATGGTGTGATGGAGATAACCTGGACTAGGGGAGATGGAAGCATGGTCCCATGGTCAAAGGAATGGAGGAAAACACATCTGTCTGATCTCAAAACTTTCTCCTGGGAGGAGTCTCCATCACATTCCCACTTTAGTTTCCAGAACAGCTTCATCCTCCATACTGTCCCTCAGCACATTCCCTATTACTAAATCCTATTCCAAACATGAGAGTGGTACAGACAAGGTCAGAGCTTCTCGGTCAGATCTGGAAGTAGAAGCTGTAGTGTAGAGCCCTGGGAGGAGTTTGGCTGGGAGTCAGGGAAGGGCCCTTCCAGCTGGGAGGTCTCACTAGAGAGGCATAGAGCCAGCAGCTCAGCTATCTTCAGGCCATGTTAAAGGCAAGGCTTGAAGCTGGCCAACCCAGTGCGTGAGCAGAGAGGAATGCTGGGAAAGCTGTGGGGTTCAGGCCAACAGCACTAGGACTCCTAGAAACTGCCTCCTAGAAAGGCCACCTTCCCACCATCCTTGTGGATGGGCAGGAGCCAGATGGAAAGGCTGACAAGAGAAAAGAGATGTTCCAACTATTTAAAAAATGGTGCAAGAAGTAAAGAGAAAGCCTGCTTGTACAGACACAATGCTGTGTTGTCCCTGTCTCCAGCAGGACAAGAAAGAGCTGAGAAGAAACCAGTGACAAGGATTGTGACACAAGGGACAAACCCAGCAGCACCAGGCCTTGTTAGTAGCTTTGAGGCATCACAGTCCCAGCTACCTGGCCACCACTCTCATGCTGGGGAAAAAATTCCAGTTCCTACACACAGGAGGAATCAGTAATTTTTTTTTAAAATCAACTCATTACATTTCAGTCTCTATAGATCTATTTACAGATATATTTTTTCTGGGTTGGAGAGATGGCTCAACAGTCCCCCCTTTTAGAACAAATTTTATATATATATATATATATATATATATATATATATATATATATATATATAAATATATATATATATAAGAGCCCTGGGAGGAGTTTGGCTGGGAGTCAGGGAAGGGCCCTTCCATCCATATATATATATATATATATAATCAAATTTGCTACTGTGGGGCTGGAGAGATGACTCAGCTGTTGGGAACACTGCCTGTTTCTCCAGAGGATACCAGTTTGATTACTACACCCACATGGTAGTTCACAACTGTCTGTAACTCCAGTTCTATGGCATCCAACACCCTCTTCTGGACTCCAAGAGCATCAGGCATGCTTGTGGTGCACAGACATGCAGACACACAAAATAGCCACCAGGTATTACTCTATTAGTAGTAGTAATAATAATCATTTATCCATTCAACCATATTTGTTGAGTAGCTACTGTGTACTACATATAGCTGTAGACACATGGCTTACCTCTCAGTCCTAACACCTTAGAGCAGGAACTGTGAAACAAGGCAATGCCTATGTCCCAGTGATAGGCCTCCTCCAATAAGGCCACACCTACTCCAATAAGGGCACACCTACTCCAACAAACCCATACCACTTAATCTTTCTAATCCTTCTCAAACAGTTTTATTCCCTAACAACTAAGCATTCAATTATAGAGCCTCTGGGGGCCATTCTTTTTCAAACCTAAGAACATAAAAGCACAAGAATTTATGCACACAGATTTGAAAATCCTATTACAAAAACCTTTTTAACAGATTAAACCAAGTAATGTACAGAATATTATGCAGACATTAAAATGTTTTATACATGCAAATGATATGCTAAAATGCTCCTGGTTTAATGCTATATTGTATGATCCTAAAACTACAAAAACATATCCATATGTGTACAATATTAAAAGAGAGACCATTGAAATGGGTCAGTGCTTGAACAAGACCCTGATGATATGAGTTTAAGCTCTGGAACACACCTTTTTTTGCTGGGCAGTATTGAGGAGTCAGAGACAAGCAGATCTCTGTGAGTTCAAGGTTTGCCTGATCTACAGGGTGAATTCCAGAGAAATCCTGTCTCTGAAAAACAAAAAAACAAAAACAAAAAAAGTGGTGGGGAAGCAATGAATAAACAAGCAACAACAAAACTGCCTAAGAAAGACCTGAACAGACCACAGCAATAGATGTGAGAATCTCGTGATGTCTCATCCACAGACAAAGAGCTACAGGCAACTCACGGATGCCGAGGGTGGGAGAACAGATCTTCCCCAGTGAAGAGTCCTAGTTGGTTATCTAATACTAAATGGTCAGCCCTGAAGTCATCCACATACTAGCCACACAAAACAAAGTCAGCAAGATGTGTGGGAGAGATAACCCATTTGGAATGAACAATGGGGATTGTTTGATTGCAGAGGTGCTGATGTGACAAGGGAACTTTCCCTAGGCAGGTGCCCTGTCCTGATATGGTCTATAGGGTTAAGGCTGGGCCTCCCTGGGATCATCTGCATGCAGTGTCCTTCTCAGACTCATCATATCTGGATATGAATCTGACACCTTCATAAAAAGGGGGCCTAGCATTATAGCATAACCAGCAAGAAGTGGTTAGCTCGATCAGAGTGTGTCTACCAGCTATGTGTGAGTCAGGAAAGATTCCAGAGCTAGGGACCCCTGCTGGGGGGGGGGGACTGAGGGAACAATAGCTGCCAGTCTGAGTGAGGACTGGTGTTGGCGCAGGTTTGCCTGGTACAGGGCCTCCTCATATAGGTAACCAGTCTCAGGATTCTCGATTGTCCGAGTCAAGTCATAAGGCTGGTGTGGGTTTCTGGTCTCTGAATGGAGGCATAGGCTGGGGGACAGTAGTACACACAGCTAGTAAAAACAGCCAACTTCAGACTGGGTTAATTTTAGCCTGAAAGGATTGGTGCCCCTATGAACTTTCCATTCCAGCGACGACTGTGAATTCAGTCAATCTTCTTCTGGGGAGAAGGGATTACCTGGTCTCACGTGGGTGCAGTGCACCCAGGCAGTGATCCCATCCACTTTAACAGCTGTTGGCATGGTCAGCAAAATGATGTACTGTTCTTTCCACTGGGCCTCCAACACATTCTGGCTAAATCTCTTCATGTAGACCCAGTCTCCAGGTGGAAACTTGTAGAGTTCCAGAACAGGGTCTGCTTCATAGAGGGCACTCAATTTAGGCCAAACCTGCTCATGTTCATCATCTCCTAATTCTGCAATAGCTGTTGACTGAAGGTTAGGTACAATAGGAGCAAGAAATACATGATTTAAAAGGGGGGTTAATCCTATCTGGTTAGGAGAATTCCTCACCCAATATAGGGCAAAGGAAAGGAATGTCACCTAGTCCTTGCCAGTTTCCATGGCTAATTTGGTCAAGGTCTCTTTTAATGTTAGATTCAACTTTTCTGCCTGACCTGAACTTTGGAGTCGGTATGCACAGTGTAATTTTCAATATTCCCCAATAAATCTCGCTACATCCTGGCTTACCTTGGACACAAATGCTAGCCCATTGTCTGACCCTATCATATGATATCTTCTAGCAACTTCTTAGCCACTACCTTTTCAGTTTCAGTCTTTGTTGGAAATGCCTCTGTCCATCTGGTGAAGGTATCCACAAACACCAGTAAGTACTTGTAGCCATACTTTCCCAGTTTGATTTCTGTAAAATCAACTTTCCAGTAGTCCCCCGGTCTCTTACCTCAAAGAGGAAAGCCTGGATGTTTGGCAGTGTTGTGGGTGTTGATTAATTGGCAAGCTTTGTAGCTTGACACTATATTCTCAATAGTATTTTGCATGTCTCTGAAAGTCACTTTAGATTGTCTCACTGCATCAGCCATCCATCTCACTCCCATGTGGGTGACTCTATGGATTTTCCTGAGGATAGATCTTGCCAGAGAGGTGAGTAGTATTAGCTTACCTTCAGCCATTTGCCACCAGCCCTCTGAACACCGGCTCATGGGCTGATTCTTGGCCCATTTGATCTCTTCTTCCATGTAGACTGGGCATTCCGGCAGGTTGGGGTTTGGAGGTTCTGGTAGAGTCGAAGCTAACTTGGAAGCAGCTGTTTCCTCTAGTGCTACCTCTTTGGTAGCTTTGGCAGCCAAGTTGTTACCTCTAGCCTCTGCTGTTCTTCCTTTCTGATGGCCTGGACAGCGTATGATTGCCACTCTCTTTGGCAGCCAGAGGGCTTCAAGTGATTGTAGGATTTCATCTTTGTTTTTGATAGTTTTTCCTTCTGCAGTTACGAGTCCTCTCTCCTGGTATATGGCTCCATGTACATGAGCAGTTGCAAATGCATACTGGCTATCCATACAGATGTTGACAGCCAGTCCTTTCTCCATAATAAGGGCCTAGGATAGCACCATCAGTTCAGCACTTTGAGCTGAGGTACCTAGGGGGAAAGACTGGGCCCAAATTATCTCCATTTCTGTGGTCACTGCTGCTTCTGCTTGCCTCTGTCCCTCTTGAATAAAACTGCTTCCATCTGTGAACCAAGTCCACTCTGCTCCTTGCAGAGGTGAGACTTTTAGGTCAGGTCCAGTTGTGTGTACTTGGGCCAGGATTTTATGTTGTGGGTAGCCCTGGGGCTAATTATATTTGATGTTAATTCCATTCTCCTGTGAGTGGCTGCAAACAAGGAATGAGTCAGCACTCGGGTGATTTCCTGTAAACCTGCTTCCCACCTTAATTTGTAAAATAAAGGAGAGCTGATGATTGGGCAGATAAGAGGAAGGTAGAGTGGAAGGTGAGGGGAGAGAAGAAGGAGAAAATGGAAGAGGGAAAAGACGCAGAGGAGGGGGAAGAAGAAGAAAAGCAAAGAAGCCGGGCGTGGTGGCACATGCCTTTAATCCCAGCACTTGGGAGGCAGAGGCAGGCAGATTTCTGAGTTCGAGGCCAGCCTGGTCTACAGAGTGAGTTCCAGGACAGCCAGGGCTATACAGAGAAACCCTGTCTCGGGGGAAAAAAAAAAAAAAAGGAAAAGAAAAAAGAAAAAGAAAAAAGAAAAGAAAAGAAAAGCAGAAGCACATGGCCTGGAGATACCGCAAGTTCTAAGGGGTCTCATAGATGTGGAAGATGGTAGTGTAGCGGTAGATCTGCCCAATCTAGGCAGATGTAATCATATTGATGGAGTCATGTTTTCATTGCCGGGACATATTTGGGTTGGAGATTTACCACAACAATTTTACTGCATTGGCTTAGCAGGTGGTCCAGATCAGTGTCAGGGAGAAGGGTCGCAGGATTTAAGGAAGCAGGTGGCTGGAAAGTAAGAACAGATAATGAGTCATGCAGACATTAATGAGCCACCTGTCAGGTCTGAGTACCTCTTTGATTGCATGGGGGTAGACTTGGCTAAATTTTGTCCCAAAGTCAATTTATATGCATCCTTAACCAATAATGCCGTAGCTGCAATGATGCACAGACTAGGTGGCCATCCTGCTGCCACTGGGTCTAGTTTCTTTGACAGATAAGCCACAGGCTGTTTTCATAGTCCCAAAGTTTGAATCAGGACTCCGTTGGCTACTCATCGATGTATAAGTGAAATGGTTTAGTGATGTCTGGTAGCCCCAAAGCAGGAGCTGACAATAGGGCATGCTTTATTTTCTCAAAAGCCCTTAAATTATCTTGAGTCCAAACAGAGTCTTTGGCCTTCTCTGGTGGACTCATAAAAGTTTGGCTATTTCAGCCAAACCTGGAATGTCTGCAAAAGCCTGTGGATCCCAAGAATTCTCTTACCTGTCTAGGGCTCTGGGGTGTGGGGGGAGGTATGCTGAGAAAAGTCTCTTTTCTTGCTGTGGAAAGCCACCACTACTGGTCCTCCTTCAGGATGTAGCTGAGATAGATGACCTCAGTCTTACAGAGCTGTGCCTTCTTGGCAGATGCCTGATATCCCATGTCCCCCAGAACCTGTAGGAGATTCTGGATCCCCTTCTTGTGTCCTTCTTTGGTTTCTGCTGCAATTAAAAGGTCATCTATGTACTGCACAAGAGTTATATCTGAGTTATTGACTCTGTACTCACCCAGGTCCTCATGCAAAACTTCATCAAGAATAGTGGGTGAATTCTTGTAGCCTTGAGGCAGGCAGGTCCAGGTGAGTTGTCCATTAATGCCTCTTTCAGGATCATGCCACTCAAAGGCAAAGTATTTCTGGCTTTTGGGAGCCAAAGGTAAGCTGAAGAAAACATCCTTTAGATCCAGAACAGAATACCACTTCCGATCTGGAGGTAGAGAGCTCAACAGGATATAAGGGTTAGGTACCATTGGGTGTATGTCCATCACCCTGCAGTTAACTTCCCATAGATCCTGTACGGGGCAGCAGTCATTGGACTTTGGCTTCTTCAGAGGCAATAATAGGGTGTTCCAGGCTAACTGGCATGGCCTAAGGAATCCTGAGGCCAACAGTTTCCAGATATTGGGAATGATCCCCTTCCAAGCCCTAGCTCCCTCAGTCTTCCTCTTCCTCGTGACCATAGTCTTGTTTTAGGGCTTTTTCTTTGGGCATTCTCTGACCCAGTGTCCTTTCTCCTTACAATAGGCACATTGGTTCTTACCTAAGGCTGGTAGGCGTCCTCCTCCAGGCTCTGGCCAGGGGTCTTCTCTAGGTTCTTTCTCTTCTGCAATGCTCCAGAGCTGGTGCTTCCTTTCTCTTTGGGTTACCATTGGCTAGCAGGAATTTGGCTAGATCTCTGTGTAATATCTTCCCTGTCTTATCTTTAGTTTCCCTGTTATGGAACACTTTCTCCCCAACCCCTACTAAATCTCTCAACGAATTTTCCCCTAGTCTTTCTAGTTTCTGTAACTTTCTTCCAATGTTCTGGCTGACTGATTTATGAATGTCAGCACCACTGTGTTAGAATTCTCTGTTTCCTCAGAATCAAAGTGTGTATAATGGCGGAAAGCACCCATAATCCTCTCGAGGAACTCTGCAGGGCTCTCATTATCTCTCTGCCTGACATCATAAACTTTAGCCAGATTCATGGGTCACTTGGCAGTTGCCCTGAGACCTGCCATTAGAGACTGGCAATAGACTCGAAGACGCTCCTTACCTGTCCCTGTATTATAATCCCAAGTTGGTCTCCTGAGAGGGAAACCCTCATCAATATCAGCTTGATTCTGAGTTAGAGTACCGTAGACACCTGGAACGTTCTTCCCAGACTCCAGGATGATGCATTTTTTCTCCTCTGTTGTAAAGAGAATCTGCAACAATTGCTGACAATCATCCCAAGTGGGTTGATGGGTAAAAGGGATGGTGTCTAAGAGATTAATGAGCTCTTTAGGGTTGTCAAAGAACCTAGCATGCTCTCTTCTCTAGTTGTAAAGATTAGCCTTAGCAAAAGGCCAATACTGATGGGGTTAGTTTCCCTGTCAATTGGCCCTGTCCCTCTCAGGGGTAAGATAGTGGAATCTGCCTTTAGTGCTATAGCCTGGGGCAGTGTCTTTGCATGCCTGCTTCTAGTCCTGTGGGCTGGACCTCCCTCCATCTCCGAGGGGTACACTATTGGAACCTGGGGGGCTCCTTCTGGGGGGATACATGGGCAGGAGTAGAGCCAATGTAGGGACCACTGGCTCTGCTGCAGGAATCCACTCAAGTGGAAACGCTGGGGATGGAAGTGCCTGGGCAGGTCGCCTGTGCAGGGGCACAGGTAGAAACTCCGGGAGTGAATATACCTGCACTGGTCCTGCCTGAATGGGTGGAAACGCAGGGAGCAGAAGCACCTACACAAGTCCCATGTGCAGGAACACAGGGGGAGGGAGGCGGGGTCCCAGCCAAGGCAGGAGCCGCCGCCTTTGTCAGAGCTGGTGCCTGAGTGTAAGGCAGTGGGAAAATGACTTCTTCTGGCATACTGTCCTGTAAAATGGGATAGAGGGTCTTTGAAGACTTGGAGACTTCCTGCTTTTGTCTTTTGCCATCAGCGTGGGCATGATTCCTGAAGGCTAAGTATCATTGGTAAGGGGCAATAGGAATGATTTCACCCAAGGTAGTGGGTTGGCAGCCAAATCTTTCCAGACTACAATGTAGAGGACTTGTTCTGGATGTCCCTGCACCTTCTGGAACACTTTGTCTTCCACCACTAGCACTGTGGGGAGATGGAAAGTTCCCTCTAGTGGCCATCCTACTCTGAAGGTAGGCCACTCGGAGCTGCAATATGTGTGCATTTTCTTCTTGCTCACATCCACCGAGAGATTGTGAGCTCTGATTTTCACTTCATTTTTTTTTTTTTAGTAGTTTTTTTTTTCCCCCCTTGTTCCGGTCAACCCCGCTTGCTCTGCTCGACCCCGCTCGCTCCGGCCAGCCCCACTTGCTCCCGGCCGCCCCCGTACGGCCCCCGCTTGTTCCAGCCAGCCCCGCTCGCTCCGATCGGCTCCGCTTGCTCCGGTTTGGCCCCACTCGTTCCGCCATCCCCGTTCGGCCCCACTCGCTCTGGCCCTGCTAGCTCCGGCCGTCCCCCTTCGGCTCCGCTCGCTCCGGACAGCCTGGCTTGCTCCGGTTGGTCTCTCCGGTCCAAGGGTTCATTTCTTATTATTCTTCATAAGTACGCTGTAGCTGACTTCAGACGCACCAGAGGAGGGCGTCAGATCTTGTTACGGGTGGTTGTAAGCCACCATGTGGTTGCTGGGATTTGAACTCATCACCTTCGGAAGAGCAGTCGGGTGCTCTAACCCACTGAGCCATCTCACCAGCCCTGATTTTCACTTCTTAAAGTGAGCTAAGACAATGTTAAGAGGGTGGGAGGGAAGAGAGTGAGAGTTAACCTGTCCCATGGCATCCGTCACCATCCAGTATAACATGAGACTAAACACTACCAGAAACACCACTGACAAAACCACATGCACGAAATGGCCACATCGTGACTAGAAACAAAAGTAAATCCAAGCACTAGGACTCACAGACTTTCACCTCTGAAAGTAGAAGTGAGGTGGATATGGAAGCAGATTGCTCGAGGTCTCTCCCTGAGCACTTCCAATCGATAATCGGGAACCTCATCCACCCTGGACCTGGGGTCAGGAACATCTTCCTGCCCCTTACGGCCATGACTGCTCAGCGCATCTTGCCACTTGTACTGTTACCTCGAGGCTTTTTCTGATGCCAAAATACGGCCAGAAAGAACAGACATGAACAATGAACAATACAGAAACACTGACTTTCACCACACTTGCTCACTGGCTTTAGACTCTCCGGACTGCAGATCCCAGAGATCTGCTGGGGAATACCATCCAGATGAGCCCCCAAATGTTGTGTCAGCAATTCCACGGGACCCCCAGGAGAGCTCTAAGAACCGCTGGGCCCAATGTGAAGAAACAAAAGAGTCTATTTATTAATTAGAGTCAGACTCCGATTGTGAACCTTCCCACTGTGCAGGAGAGGAGTGTGACCCCAAGCCTAAAAGGCTTAGCATTTTTATACAGCATAGGCAGGGATTCTTTGGATTTTAGGGTGACAGGGGAGGTGCCAAGGCAAGTCGTTTTTCAAACACAATATCATTTGTTCAGGCGGCAAGGCAGGATCTCTCAACTGGGAGGGGGAACTCTTCTGACCTGGGGAGTAACTTTATGGTGCTATCAAGAACTAGTGTGTTTTTATGACTAGTCACAGTTGCCTGTGACCCCTGATTACCCCCCTTTTATCAAAAAGTGGGGCCTACTTCCTCCCAAGGATGTTTGGGTTTTGTTTCTTTCTCAAGGACAGGCATCAGCTACACCTGGAAAGTGCTTAGCCATTTATCAGTGAGAGTTGCCAGCCTCAGCAACACGGAAGGGAGGGAGGTTGCCATTTCTCTATTTTCAAGCTGGCATCTGTGGCTCCTCGGAGGCAGGTAGGTCGTTAGGGGGTGCCTCTCTGGAAGCAGGGATAGCAATATTCTGGTGCCAGACCACCGGGCCCTCTCTGAACAATCAGGGAAGGAAGGGAAGGAAGCCTCATGCTTGCTGCAGGAAGGAGCAGAAGGGAACTTCTGCGAGAGAATGCAGAAGCAGGCTGCCCGTGCCAATTCAAAATCAAATGTCAGAAAGATCTTTGAGATGAAGACATAATATCTAGATGTGGAAATGGCTTTTTGAAGAGGCTCTTCTGGGTCAAAATTGTAAGCTCTGTATTTTATACCCTTGGGGAAAATGGAGACTGAGAACCCTTGGCTTTCATGGCTAGCCATATTGACTTATTCATGATTCCCAGAACCTTGCTTTCTTTCCAGAGATAGACTATTGTGCCTCTTCAAATCATGGATGTCAGCATGAGTGTGTCAACGCCGAGACGTCTGCTCTCTGCCGCTGCCTGAAAGGCTTCATGCTAAATCCAGACGGGAAAACTTGCCGAAGTAAGTGACCCTGGCCCATTCCTCCAAATGTTCCTCTGTTTTCTTGTTCCTCTTGGCAGACCTTTAACATCTTGTATTTGTAATGGATGTTTGTGTTTATTAGCATCATTCTGCTCTTATATTCCTTTTGTGTCAGCAGAACCTTTTGTGGGACATTTTTCTAGAGAGTGAGTAGACAGAATCTGGTCACGAGATTTGCTCAGCAACTCAGTCCATGCTGAAGCTGCTCCTTGAAATGAGGGTACCCCTACAAAGGGCTTGTGGAACCTTAAGAGAGAAAAAAGGCTGGGCATGCAGATGTGACAGTAAAGGAGCTGGTTTTTTCAAGTCTTACATATGGGACACTTGATGACCTCTGAGTGTGGGGACATTAAGGGTCTGTTCTCTTTGATAGGAAGGAAGGAGGAGGGTAATGCACTTGGCCACTGCAGCTGCTCTCAAAGGCAACAGAGCATCAGCGGGAAGGGGGTGAGGAAGTCCATGTGACTCACATGCCTGTTACCTGAAATACTGAGAGGCCTCTACTCCAAAACAAACCTCTAGGTTACATCCCTAGTATCTGCAGATACATGCATGCATACACACACACACACACACACACACACACACACACACACACACACTCACACCAGACTGTTCCTGAAGGACACCAGAGTGGAAGTCCTACCAGGAAGAGGTGCTTGCTTTTACATCATGGAATCCTCAGCGACTCAGAGTGCTTACCTCATGTGGGTTGCGTACAGACTTGTGGAATAGATTATGTATGAAGGAATGAGTGATGGAGCTGCTCTGAGATACGTCATCCTAGAGAAATTACAGTATAAATGGAATTTCCTGATCCTTGTTTGTGATTTCCTCACCATGGCATTTGTAGAATTCACTGGAATTTCTGATTAGTGGTATATATTTCCTTCCTTTCTCCTTCCCTCCCTCTCTCCCTCCCTCTGCCCCTACCCCTCTCTCTCTCCTTCCTTCCCTCCCTCCCTCCCTTGCTGTTATTTGTTGTTTTAAGACAGACTCTGGCTATGTGGTACAGGCTGGTCTCAACATTGGACCTATCTTCCTTTAACCTCTGAGGGCTGGGTTCTCAGGTATGCACTACAATACATGCCAGGATATCTCCCTGTGTACTGCACCTGCTACTACTTCCTAGTCATCATGTACTACATGGCAAGACTGTACCATGCACTTCTTTGTGGGTCATATGTGGAACTGAATCTAGACAAGTCCCATCCTGCTTATGGCACAGACTAAGTTCCATACTCTTTCTAAAAAAAATATTAAACTTTGTGTGGATACAGAGCCCATATTTTGAAACTGAGCCTCTCTTACAATTCCTACCACCAAGCCTGGATACAAACCCTTGAAACAGTCAAGTATTAAACGAGAACTTGAATGAAGAGATTCAAACTGTGACGACAATGAGGTGGAGTATTTCCATTAGAACACACACACCTAACAGTTTGTTGGATGGCCAGCTTCACGGCTTAGCTGCTCTCCTCTGCTCTGCTGACACCTTTTCCTAGGGATGAATGTGTGAGGGGCTGACTACACTGTAGGAAATCAGTTGCCAGTGGACTCCTATTAGTGGATGAGGGGGGGTCTTAGGAGATAATTAGATCTGGTTCAGCACAAATAGGCATTATGATATCATGCTTCCTGCGTTACTAATGGGGTAGAGAATGGAAACAAATCAGGCCTGTAGCCACTGATGGAGACTTGGCTTAAGATTCTGCATCTCTTGCCAGTCCTCTAAGATTCCCTTGACTTATACCCTCCCTCCACACACTGCTGGGGGCTCCTGAAGAGGAGAGGCCTCTCAGGCAGCCATTGCAAGGGAGATGTGCTGAGAGAACAGGATGGGAGACCCACTTAAGGACCCCAAATGGGTCCCTTGCTAGGCTGTGACCCCTGCCAGAGTCCCTAACACTCATCTGCATATGTTTGATAGTGACAGCTCCATTTCCTCTGCAGCCAGGTGCCCTGCTTTTATATCCAGAAAAAACAAACAAACAAACAAAAAAAAAAAAACAACAGATTTTTTCCTAAGATCTGGTGACTTTATTGGCCCATCTATCTAAATCTTCCTCCTCCTCTTTCTCTTCCTTGTCCTTCTCCTCCTCCTCCTCCCCCCTCCTCCCTCCTTCTCCTACTTCTCTTCCTCCTCCTCCCCCCACTTCCTCCTCATTATATTTTCTGTCATCTTTGCTGTGAGCCCAGGCCTGGACCTCTGAGATTTGTCTGTCAGAGATACTGTTAATGCTTGCGTTCAGTCCTGGATTGTGGCAGGCAGCTGGGAGTGGGAGGAAGTGCTTATGGCCTCTCTAGAGCATTCCATGCAGAGGGAAGCAAAGAAATTGGCTCAAAATCTGAGGTTTATAATTAGGAGCCTAAGATCTTAAAAATGTTCTGTGCCTTAGAACGCTGGACCATTTACATGTAACAGGAGGCTGGTGGTGACTTTCAAATCTAATAAAGAAAAAAATCTGTTTCAAATGAATTCAGTATCATCTGATTAAACTGGGGAAGATACTTGAGGCAGCCTCATACCGGAAGGATGACTTCTGGCCAGGTTTCTGCCTTCTTCCTCACCTCCTGCTAGAGAGTGCCGTTGTCAATTGCAGACATTCATCATAAAGGTAGTGGTGCAAAGCCTGGAATGCCATCAGGGTCTGAGGCTGAGCAATTACATTGTGACCCAGATGTGGGCTGTGAGATTCTGGATTCTCATACTCACATTGGGGCTCATCATAGCTGGAATAACATCCTTAAAAGCCAGTGTGAATTTCCCAGTTAGTTAGTCTGAGGACCAGTCTGGGAACTGCCATCCACATCAGCTACATCACTCGAAGAGGCTATTTTTTACTGCTCTGGACCTGGATTACCTTAGTGAGGAGTTTAGACACTCTGCTTCAACATTTTTAATCTTTGTGGTTTTTCTGGAGTTTCTTTCCCAAGTCATCTGGTATCATGACTTGAGGTGTGGGGTTACTCACCATTCCTGCTTTTGGTCTGACCTTCTTGAGTCGCCTTGAAGTCTTCACGAATTGATAAAAACATTATGTGGCCAGGTGTGGTGGCGCACGCCTTTAATCCCAGCACTCGGGAGGCAGAGGCAGGCGGATTTCTGAGTTCGAGGCCAGCCTGGTCTACAAAGTGAGTTCCAGGACAGCCAGAGCTACACAGAGAAACCCTGTCTCGAAAAAAAAAAAATACATTATGTGACAATTCTGGCATGTGTCTTTGGCATACCAGATCCTACTAGATGAAGTTACATCCATTCCTTACCCTTTATACTGCTCCTCAGTTTATGGTTTAACCAGCAGTGCAGTACACAAAAGGCATCAATAACCTCACCTGAGTTCTTGGCCTCTTTGGTGTCTAACAGTCCTGATTCTTTTTTTGCTGTGTCTCCAGAGTGCAAACCGTTGAAGGCCAGGCCTTGGTAGTGTTCACACTTACATTGGTACATCTAGCTTAAGGCCTGGCCCTTAGCTGTCAAATGACTGACTGAATGATAATTCCCAGCTTGCCTCAGCAAGCAGTATTCGGCAGCTCTTTCCAGGGGCTGTGGGAACCCTGGAGCCCACCCAAATAGCTTCATACAGTCTGAATGGGGGGTCTTCACTTTCTTTCCTTAGGGATCAACTACTGTGCACTGAACAAACCAGGCTGTGAGCACGAGTGTGTGAACACAGAGGAGGGTCACTACTGCCGCTGCCGTCAGGGCTACAATCTGGACCCCAATGGCAAGACCTGCAGCCGTGAGTGTGCCCGAGGGGTATGGGTGCCGATGGAGTGGAGACCAACCATTCACCATCCTTTGGGCTCATTAGCATCCATACCTTTCCAGAGCTTCTGGGTTTCCTGCAATTTACAAACCAAGTGTCACTGTTAGTACTACCCACTTCAAACGTTCAGTTGTAATGATCGAGAGAATCCATATGGGGGCTAGAGAGATGGATCAGTGGTTAAGAGCACTTGCTGCTCTTGTAGAAGACCCAGATTCTGTTCCCAGCACCCACCTAGTGGCTCATAACTGTAACACCGGTTCAGGGGATTCAACACTCTCTGATCTCTATGGATACCAGGTATACATATAATATACATACATACATACATACATACATACATACATACATATGGGCAAGATTCTGATACACATAAAGTACATAAATCTAAATGAAATTTAAAGAGAGTTAATATATGCTAAGTACAGTGGTGTATACTTAACAGTCTCAGCACTCAGGAGGCTGAGGCAGAGGATGGTGAGCTCAAAATTGGCATAGGCTCTAGAGCAAGATGTCATCTCAAAAAATTAGAAGAGAACAAGATGGGGTTTGGGGATGGAAATAAATAAATGTGTAGGGTCTGTGGTGGTTTGACTATACTTGGCCCATGGAATGGCACTATTAGAAAGTGTAGCCTTGTTAGAGGAAGTGTGTCACTTTGGACATGGGCTTTGAGAACCTCCTTCTAACTATCTGGAAGCCAGTATTTTCCTGACTGCCTTCAGATCAAGATGTAGCTCTCTCAGCTCTTCCAGCACCCTGTCTACCTGGATGCTGCCATGCTTCCTGCAATGATGAAACTAAACCAGTCAAATTAAATGTTGTCCTTTATAAAAGTTACCTTGGTATGGTGTCTCTTCACAACAGTGGAAATCCAAACTAAGACAGAAATTGGTACCAGGGTCTGTGTTATCGCTGTGATAGGCCTGACCATGTTTTTGTTTGGAGAAATGTGGATTTGGGGACTTTGGATTTGGAATGCCATGGAACGCTTTAAGAAGGACTTAATAGGCCATTCTAGTAGGACCATGGAAGACATTGGTATTGAGGTGATTTGAACTCTGGAGATCATTCTTATGATGTTTTTGGTGAAGAATGTTGCTGCTTTTTGCCTTTATCCAAACAGTCTGCCTGAGGCTAAGGGGAAGAGATTTATATTTATTGCATTGACAAAGGAAATCTCAAAAAAATAAAAAGTCCAGTATAGACTCTGTCCTCTGATTTACTTTCATGAAGAACATTTTGATCAAGCATAGCCAGCTTAGAAAGGAAAAATACAAAATGTGTGATTCAAAAAGTAAAGGGGTACCAAGAAGTAGAATGAAGCTAAACCCTGTGTTCAAGGATATTAATGGAATTAAGGAAGTGGTGACCTCCAGGCAAGGTCCCACCCAGTTAAACTTATATATTTGCAGTTGTATGAGGGAGGGTTATATCACGTTAGGTGTTATTATGACCTGGTTATTCTTTTCATTTGGACATAAGGAGATGTGATTGTGTGTCAAATTGACAAGAGATGGGTTGTGATAACTATTCTCAGTTTTCAACTTGATTAAGATCTATAATGAAAAGCTTAGGTTCAGGCATGATGGCATACACCTTTAATCCCAGGAGATAAAGACAAGCAGATCTCTGAGTTCGTGGTCAGCCTAGTACAGAACAAGTTCCTGGTAAAGAGAAGCTTAGGTACAGCTGTGGTGGCACACACCTTTAATTCCAGCATTCAGAAGACTGAGTCTAAGACTCTTGAGTTCAAAGTCAGTCTACAGAGCAAGTTTCAGGACAGCCAAGCTTAGGCAGTGAGGAAGTTGAAAAAGAGAAAGCTGGCAGTACAATAAGAAGGCCATGTTCCAGCCACAGCAAGCAGCAGAACTTGGAAGTTTTGACCATGTGGCTCTGGCTTTATAGTCAAGAATAGAAGAGACTACTGGGACAAGTGATACTGGTTAGCTGGAGCTAAGAAATTAGTGGTGATTAAGAAGAGACTAGCATCTAGGAAGTGTTTTCTGAGAGCACAAAGAAGCTATGTTCCAGAGATAGATAGCCAAGGTTGTACCTTGTGTTGCAATTGGACTTGGTAATGTTTAAGAATCACCCAGGTGATACTGGTTTTGAAGGCATGAAAGGGGTCATGGAGAGCAGCTGAGGATTGGCACTGTGAGAGGCCATGGTAGGCCATTGGTGAAGGTGCAGCTTCAGATGACCCAGGACTGAAAGAGTCACACAAAGACGTTGAGCCTTGGCACAATAAAGAGAGTCTATGAGAAGCTATTGGTCAAGTCTAGTTGCAGCAGAAGATCCCAGTATATTGGAGATGCCAGTACCATGGGATGACCACCAAGAACAGCAGCATCAGTGGAGTAGAATCAGCCAGAGCCTAGAGTTAGTTCTACAGAGGACAGAGTTGGGGAAGTGACCCAAGCCCTTTGGAGGAGTCCAGAAGATCATGTGTGGATCCCAGACATTGGAACAAGAATCTGTAAAGTTGAAGTTGCCTTGAATATCCCAAGATGTTAGAGATGTAAGAGCTATGAGCTACCTGCTGAGGAAAGCTGCTAACAGGGAGTTGAGTCAGCCCACGAGAAAGATGTTTGTTGCTGTCAATAAAGATGAATAGAGTTGGAGATTTGAAGAGCAATTTGACTTCAGACATGGAAACACAGAGTTTGGAGTTTGTTCAGCTGGTTTTTTGTCTTATTTCAGGCCAGTGTTTCTTCACTATGATGTTTTAGAATAGTATCATATATAATATGATGTTGGAGGTATGTGATCTGCTTTTTGATTTTGAATTTATAGGAGATTACAGTTAAGTGACTAGGTGAATCTCAGAAGAGACTTTGAACTTCTTACATTGTTGAGACTGTTATAGACTATGGGGACTTTTGAAGTTGAACTAATTTTGTATTAAGCTATGGCTAGGTATGACTCACATAGATTCATGTGTTGAACAAGCCCATGGGTGTTAAGACATGGAATGTGGTGGTTTGAATATGCTTGGCCCAGAGAGTGGCACTATTGGAGGTGTGCCCTTGTTGGAGGAGATATGTCACTTTGGATCTGGACTTTGAGACTCTCTTCCTAGATGCCTGGAAGCCAGTCTTTTCCTGGCTGCCTTCAGATCAAGATGCAGATCTCTCAGCTCCTCCAACACCCTGTCTGTCATGTTTCCTGCCATAATGAAACTGTAAGCTAGCCTCAATTAAATGGTGTCCTTTATAAAAGTTGCCTTGACCATGGTGTCTCTTCACAGCAATTGAAATCCAAACTAAGATAGGGGTTGAGGGTGTAAGCTAAGTCAGCAAGTAGAATGGTAACTTTGCATGCACAAAGCTATTGGTTAGATCCCAGGAAGAATAAAGCTGGGAGAGCCGGGTGTGGTGGTGCATGCCTTTAATCCCAGCACTTGGGAGGCAGAGGCAGATGGATCTCTGAGTTGGAGGCCAGCTTGGTCTACAGAGTGAGTTCCAGGACAGCCAAGACTACACAGAGAAACCCTGTCTTGAAAAAAACAAAAAAGAAGAAAGCTGGGAGGAGGCATGGGGGGGGCAGAGAATGAGGAGAGAGAGAGAGAGAGAGAGAGAGAGAGAGAGAGAGAGAATGTGTAAGCTGCTTAGAATAGGGCTGCTATCTGCTATTAGTCTTTGCTACTAAAAGCATTTGCTAAGTCAGATAGGCCTGAATTCAAATTTAAGCTCTGTCACATTCTATATATGTCATTTGGACAGGTTGTTCTCCCAGTTTTGATTGCCTATTTTTAAAAGTTTAATAGCATTGATTCCCCAGGTGGTTGTGGGGAATAATTGAGGCCATTTCAATCTTGTGGTCTAATGCCTGGTTTATGATAAACATAATACTAGATTAAAAAAAATAGTCCATATCAACAAGCCTGTGAAAGTGACTAACAGCCAGTACCAGGTTGGGACAAGAAGCCAGAAGGGGGGTAGAGACCTTGGAAAACTTTGGACTACCCAGGCTAATGTGAGGGGAAAACAGGGCAACATGGGAATTTTGTGAAGTTGTTCCTTTATTTCCTTCTATTGGTCCCACCACAAGCTTGGTGACATAAACATATGAGAGCGTTCAGATCTTGCCAGCTGGATGGGCCCATAACTTTTTCTTTTTTGAAGTACAGTCTTCACAGTCCCGAGCCAGCAGAGGCTAAGAGTATGTGGGGGCTGTGATAGTTGCCAGGACCATGACACACTGAGAGCTAGGGCTAGTGGCACTGATCTACATAAGAATCATTCCTTTGTGCTTTGCAAACAGTACACTATGTATCTGCTTGGCTCTGCAGGCAGGAGACTGAGTGAGAAGCATGCAGCTGTTGAACATTTGGACCCTCGACTGCCAGGAGGGGAAGTTTCACAGCTGAAGTATGAGATACAGGGCCAGCCTGGGTGAACCTCATTCTTCTCTGTCTTCAGAGGGAAGGTGGTTTGGTTTTCTAAGCATGATCCCAGAAGTCAAGGGGGTTTTTAATGAAGAGGTTGAAGCAAAAGTCAGCACTATGCTGTGCACTTTCTTCTGTCACTGGGTCCTGAGCTGAGGGGAAGGAGAAGGAGATCTTTGTTCAACAAGAAGATGCCTGGCTAATGGAGGTGCCAAATCCTGCCTTCTTCTCAGCATGCATAGGTCTGGCTTGCCACTGGCCCTGGTAGTAATCTGCAACTTCGCTGAATCTACCTTAGGCATCAAAGAGTCCTGGACTCCCTGACTCTCCCAGCATGCCTTGGGAAATCTAGAAGCTCAGATGTGAACCCAGAAGAGATGGGGGTCTTTATAAGATTTGTCAATATTTAGAAAATATAAACCAAGCTGTTTCCGCCCAGAAGTCCTCAGGGAAACTCATGGGGTTCTTAGAGAGCCCCGGACATGACGGCAGCCAACCCTTCTAAGGCACTCATTCCATGCAGGCACAGTTGTGAGTACCTTCAACACCCTAGCTCTCACATGCTTCCCAACAGTTCTGCCTGGTCAATGGCAGTTTAGGATATGAGCATGAGCACTTGGCTCCTGAGACTCTGAGTTTACAGTAGGTTTGCCTGCCAGTGGACTGTTGCAGAAGGCACTAGTCCTCAGCCATGCAGAGTGAAAAGGCTTACTTCTGTGGGCTGTCATGAAGTCCTCAGTGTCTGTCCAGCTGATGGGGGTTACATTTTCTCCATTTAGTAAATCTGGGAGGCAGCCCATGGGGCTCTATGTGGGAGCTGTCCACCATAGCTGTGTGTTCCCTGGCTTTCCACTCTCCCTGCCCAAGGACCAGCTGTATGGTGTTTAGGAGCCAGAAGGTGCCAGAAGAGGCCACACAGGCAGCTGAGGCTTTTGTTTCTTTTCTGAATCTGGATGTCCTGAGTAAGAGAGGTTTTTTTTTTAATTGATTTTTTATTTTCAAATAGAAATGAATTACACAATAATTCTGGTTGTCTTATGCCAGCCACTGGAGGGCTTTAGATGGATCATCTCCTCTGACTTTGACTGCATTATTACCAGAAAGTAACCACCAGGTATCTAAGGGAGATAACCCGTTAGTAAAGTGGTTGCTTTGCAAGCCAGGGGTCTGAGTTCTACGTCCAGAACCTGGGTAAGAGTGGAGGTGTGACAGTATGCATTGTGATCTCAGCACTGGAAACAGAACAGGCTTGGATTTTTTTTTTCAAAACCTATTTTAGTAAAGATTCTTAAATGCTTCAACTTCCCCCCTCTAGCCCACCAACCAAAGGTAGGAGAGAAGAAATGTTAATAGGAAATGGGAGATGTGGACCTGTTTAGAAGTAGCTCTTTTGGGTGTTTCCAAACATTATTCAGTAGCAGCAGCTCAATCCAGAAGAAACCACAAGGCTCTGTCGAATCAGTGAGAGTCCTCTAGAGTGTCAGGAAGCAGTTGGAATACCATGAGAAGTCCTTTGGTTCTTTTCTCTCTATGAAGTCATGACAAGTAAAGATCAGAAGATCAGCTAAGACCTGCAAACTGTTACAAGGTGAACTGCTGCAAAAATCTGCTGGGCTCTTTCCAAATATCAGAGTGTGTCTTCTTCAACAAAATATACTCTCATAAGACAGCTTCCAGAAAAACATCACAAGACACAACTGAGTTTCCAAATAAACCGGGAATTTCCACTTCAGAAAGGCTCCTGTAAGCCAGCCATGTGTGGACAGAGTCAAGGGAGGCATAAAAAAAGAAAAGGGACTGCTATCACCCCTGAGTCAGGAGGTCACAGCACAGAGAGAGGCTAAGTGTGACTCACCCCCACAGCAAGGACATAGGAATCAGCCCTGTCCTAGTTGCTGGGATAAACTCTGTGACCAAAAGCAGTTTGGAGAGGAGACAGTTTGTTTCAGTTTACACTTCCAGGTGACAATTTATGACTGAGGGGCCTCAAGGCAGAAACTGAGCCAGAGACCACAGAGGAACACTGGTACTACCTTGCATCCAGGTTCACATTCAGCTTGCTTTCTTATACCACTCAGGACTACCTTCTCTGGGGTGGCACCATTCACAGTGGGCATCAGTCAAATCAAGGACATGCCACAAACTCCCACAGGCCACTTTGGGGGAGGCAATTCCTCAACTGAGACTTTCTCATCTCAAGTGACTCTAGGTTTGTGTGACTGACATGGAGCAAGGCTGATATCTCAGCAAGCATAGTTCCTTCCCTGTGGCTGCTGTTGCTGCCAGAAAGGCTTTGCTTAGCCTTGCTCAATGGTGTGCTGGCACCTCAGTCCCTTTATGTTTTCATATCTGTGACCATTGCAGGGGTGGACCACTGTGCACAGCAGGACCATGGCTGTGAGCAGCTCTGCCTGAACACAGAGGAGTCCTTTGTCTGCCAGTGCTCAGAAGGCTTCCTTATTAATGATGACCTCAAGACCTGCTCCAGTGAGTTCCCCTTTCACCTCTCTATAGGGAAGGGTTCCCAACAGAAGTGCGTGTATGGACAATGCAGAGAACAGCATGTTCTCCTCTGCCCTTTTTTCTCCCCCCAGGGAGATTAAGGGGAAATCTTCTGGGGGGCCACATGCTTTCAATGACAATAAATAAACAGTTACTTGATTCCCATCATAGCCATGAAGGCTTGCTGAGACAGGCTCAGGGACCTCACTTGGCTTTGGTCTTACAGGGGCAGATTACTGCTTGCTGAGCAACCATGGCTGTGAATACTCCTGTGTCAACACAGACAGATCCTTTGCCTGCCAATGTCCTGAGGGTCATGTGCTCCGAAGCGATGGGAAGACCTGTGCAAGTGAGTTTCATTACACTTAAGATCCTGGGACAGACAGGCTCAGCACAAGCCCTCATTGGTGTCAGTGGATTGATGATACTGGCATGTACCTGTGCATCCTCCTTCAGACTTCACTGGGTCCCTGGTGATGCGTGTGCCTATATCTTGAAGCCACTGGTGTTCCTGCCCAAACCTCCTTCCCACGCTCCTGTAATAGCTCTGCTATCTCCATGCCCTGCCTCGTTAGCATTAAGAAACAATCCCTCATTTTTGGTGTGCTGCAGTGGTTTGAGTTGTGGTTTGTTCAAAGTTATGTTCAAATTTAGTTGCTATTATGATATGCTTGAGGCATGGCAGTTTTCCAAGGTGATTGTGCTGGTGGGAAGGATTAATGCCTTTCTCGTGGGAGTCAGCTGATTACAGAGGATGAGCAGTTATAGTGTGGGATCAATCCCTCTGTCCCCACCTCTTGTACATAAGTCCTCACTGTGCTTTCCCACAGTGAGATGAAGCAGGATGAAGTCCTAACTTCTTATGCTTCTATTCTTCCTTGTCACTCTATCCATGTGCTGTGATATAACTCCAGAGCACAGACTAAGACAGACTCTCAGCTCTACCCCTAGCCATTCACACCTGGAACGCACAATACAGAGACTTGCTGACTGCCAGCTGGCTGCATGCCTGGTGCTTGGCACTGTGCTAAGCACATGCTACCCCACTCCAAGGACAGATGGATTGGCTGCAGCTCAGACTCAGGGAAGAGTCCAAGATGGCCCTTGTCTTAGTCAGGGTTTTTATTCCTGCACAAACATCATGACCAGGAAGCAAGTTGGGGAGAAAAGGGTTTATTCGGCTTATACTTCCATACTGCTGTTCATCACCAAGGAAGTCAGGACTGGAATTTAAGCAGGTCAGGAAGCAGGAGCTGATGCAGAGGCCACGAAGGGATGTTCTTTACTGGCTTGCCTCCACTGGCTTGCTCAGCCTGCTCTCTTATAGAACCCAAGACTACCAGCCCAGGGATGGTCCCACCCACAAGAGGACCTCCCCCTTGATCACTAATTGAGAAAATGCCTTGCAGCTGGATCTCGTGGAGGCATTTTCTCAACTGAAGCTCCTTTCTCTGTGATAACTCCAGCCTGTGTCAAGTTGACACAAAACTAGCCAGTACAGCCCTCTACTAAGTAGGGTCTCAATCTGTGTGGGAGCTCAGTTAGCTCTGAAAGGGAGATGTCTGAGAAATCTTTTGCCTTCCCTGAGCCCTGTCACCTTAGCACAAGGCCACGTTGGCAGTGATATTATCTTGGTACATGTTTACTTGTAGCTGGCTTTAACTCCTTTCTCCATTTAAACAAACAACCAAATGATAAAATTCCAGGCTGCATCGCTTCTCGGCCTTTTGGCTAAAATCAAGTGTAAAATTCCAGGCTGCTTCACTGAATAGTGGTGATAAATGCTTTAATCCCAGCATCAGGAGGCAGAGGCAGGAGGATCTTCATGAGTTTGAGGCCAGCCTGGTCTACAGAGCCAGTTCCAGGGCGGCCAGGGCAATGCAAAGAAACTCTGTCATGAAAAGCAAAAACAAAACAAAACAAAACAAAGACAAACAAACAAAACCATCCCTCATCTCTTCCACTGAAGAATGTTGTGCTTTCTGCTACTATTTCCACATAGAACAAGATGAGGAACTAAGAACATTTTGAGAGAAAGGGTAGAAATGGAAGCAAGGACGATACTTTGCTTTCCCTGGCTCCTGCCTTTCTGATTATCAGACCAAGGTCCCTGGCCAGTGGCACCACTGAAGGTACAGGCAGTCATCCTCCTCCGGTCTGTGTAGTCAGATCATGTGAGCAGCTGAGCTTCCTGCACAGCTGCACTGCCATCGCTGTGCTGCCTGTGAGAAATACTTTCCCTGTTTGGAATGGATTCTTGGATCTTGGCAAGTAGGTTATCCATGTTGCTGCTTGCTTGTTGATCTCTGCCCAGCCGCCTCACAGACTGCTGTTGCAGCCAATTCTAATAGGGCCCGGGCACTGGGGATGTGGGAAAAGGGTGGGTATGTTAAATACCATCTATACTTGCCTGCTTTCTAAAGCCAGATGTGAGGGGATTATGGGTTATTTCCCTCATTTGTTTTCCTTGCTCTGATAAGCAAGAGCCGAGGGTGAGATGCTCGCAGAACTTCCTTCGTCCTCCTGCCCTCGCCTAACCAGGCTTTTGCTTTCACTGTCCTTAAACCTTGCCTGTTTTCTCAGTTAAATTGTGTTTGTAACTAAGGGAATGGTGTCATCGTCTATGTGAGTTTAAGTCCAACAAGGGTCTAAATAAGGAGCCAACATCACGTACAAGTGAGCTTTATGTCTGGTTGGGCCGTTCTAAGAACATGTGAGGTAACCTAATGGGTTACCACATACTTCAGAACGCATGGGACAGAAGCATTTTACCCGGCAGAGCCGTTCCCCTAATTGAAGACTTTCTGTCTGCTCTCGAGTGATTCAGTGCAGCTGCTCTATCCTGTAATCAAAGCCTGAGTTTTCACTGTGGTCACAGCTAATAGGGTGAGGATGACTGTGCCCCAGCCCCATGCCAGATGGTACAGAGCCAGATAACACAACTGTACCGTTTTAGTAAAGTCTGGTGGACTTTACTAAAGTAAGTCCAGGTCTGCCAGACCTTGCTCAGCTTTTATTTAGACCCTTGACAACAAATGGTCAGAAGAGCCTATCACTTCTGGAAGGTACTGAAGTATAGAACTAAGTCCAAGATCCTGGGTCAAAGCAGGTACTGACTGGCATGACGCCTACCCTCTCTTCCTCTCAGTCCTCTGACGCCAGGTTCTAGCTCTATGGTTTGGGGGTGAGTCGGGGGAGGAGTTAAGGAGGCTTGTTCTGCCAGCCGCAGCTCAGGGGCCTCTTTCCCTCACTAGAATGCATTTCCCTTAAATGCAACTTGTACAAAATCAGCACAGTGCCAAAGAAGACTCCACAGGCACAGTACAAATGGAGTGCTCAGCCGGCAGCCTTCAAGCCCTTGGGAGTTGAGTCAGAGTCAGAGGCCACGCCTTACCTGGAGTTCCCAGGGCCCAGTCTAGCAAAGTGAATGGGTTAGCAGTGAACAGAGACCATCTAGGTCTCCTTTGACTCCACTCCACACTCTCACCTGTAATGGCTCCCTATTGCCTCCCAGAAAGAAAAAAAAAAATCAGTAACAATCCTTGACTAGCGGTGTGGGAGAGCCCCTGTTCCACCTGTCCTTCAGCTAGCCCCTCCCACCTTGCGTACAGAAACCCAGTCTATCGCCAGAGTCAGCCCCATGGAAACTCTCTCCTCCCTAACCACTGAGGGCCACACTCTTCCTCCCATTCCCTGTGCACCTGTGTACACGTGAGAGAAGAAACACAGGATATAAAGAGTATGGATCCGGGATCCAAAGACCCAAATTCACATTTCTAACTTGGGCAAGAAAGCTGGCCCTCCCTGTGTGTCTGCTCATCTTCAATCTGGGAATGATTATTCCTGCCTTTCAGGGTCCCTGTGAGACACAGAAACATATATTCAGAGACATGTTTAAAAAATGTGTAGTGGACCTTAAACCATATGGCTCCCATGTTAGTTAAGGTCTCACTCCTCAGCTTTAGCCTGTTGTTCACCAAGAGACCCAAAGAGACCCTTGTATTGCTGTCTGGAGACCTATTTCTTAGGAACAGGCTCAGGCATATTCTCCTTGCAGGTCACAGAGATACCCGCCTCCAGAAGTTAGCAAGCTCAGGATTCACACACTGTCCTAGGAGAAGCCCTTCTTTCCAGCTGTGGATGACACTGCTTGTACAGGAGCCAGAGCCTTGAAGCCTCTGGGATCCAACTGGCCACACTCCCAGTTCATCTACCACAGGCTAACATGAAAAACCTCTTCAGGCTCAATGGCCTGCCCCTGTCCCACCCCAAGCCTAGTTGTCTAAGTCTGCTCTGAGAGCCATGGCAAAATACCACAGACTGTGTATTGTTTTCTAACCACAGAAATGTCTTTCTCATAGTACTAGAGTCTAGAAGTCTGAATGCAGGGCACTAGCATGGTAATGCTCTGGTGAAGGCTTTCCCCCACCAATGGCTGTGTCCTCTCATGAAGGAAGAGAGATGGAAACAGGGAGTGAGTGAATGAGCTCTTTGGTGTCTTTTTAAATAAAAACACTAGTCCTGGACTGGCAAAATGACTCAGTAAAGTGTGTGCCCTGGCAGCCTGGTGAGCTGTTTAAGCCTGAGAGAGCACATAAAGGTGGGAGAGAGCTGACTCCAGAAAGTTGTTCTCTGACCTCTAGATTGCACCATAGCACATGAGCTCCCCATCACATCATATACACTTGATGAGGAGGAGGAGGAGGAGGATGGTGATAGTGATGATGATGATGGTGGTGGTGGTAATGGTGGTGATGGTGATGACCACAGTGGTAATATGTGAATGCTTCTTAGTTTAAGAAAAAGCTTCTACAGGGGCACCAACAGGTCAGCTGTCCCCATTGAAACCATCATGCCAGCTGTTGGCCTTGGGTCAGGCACCTTCTTGGCAAACCACCCCTATGACCATCTCCTCCTAAGGTCAGGTGCATTTCAATTACATTGTATGTGGAGTTCAAAACCAGACCAGAGTCACTATCTGTCACTGTTGACAGTCTGACTACACTGGCCACACTACCCCACAATTCCTGAAACCCCCACCCCACACGCACCACCTGGTTTATAACTTAGGTGTGGGAAGCACAGTTTGTGTCAACATACAAGCACCTCAACAACCTAGCTATGCGGCTCAGCCTCTAGCCATCCTGGTCACAGAGGGCAGAGCCTGTTCACAGTGAGGCCTTAGTTAAATGAAGGGGAAGGCATGTCTTTGAGTGGGAGATGTTTTTGTCCTGCTTTCTGGGACTTCTTTTTTTAAAGATTTATTTTATTTATTATATGTAAGTACACTGTAGCTGTCTTCAGACACTCCAGAAGAGGGCGCCAGATCTCGTTACAGATGGTTGTGAGCCACCATGTGGATGCTGGGATTTGAACTTATCACCTTCGGAAGAGCAGTCGGGTGCTCTTACCCGCTGAGCCATCTCACCAGCCCCGCTTTCTGGGACTTCTTAAGCCTTCTACCCTGTTCTGCTTCAGCACTGATTGGTAACTGAGTCTGGTTCATCTCCTTGCCTGGGCAGAGTCTTAATATCTGCTTCAGCACATGTTCCTTTTTCCCATCTCCTCACATATGTTTGCCTGTGGTGCACGAGGTGCTGGTGGTCCCTGGGACTGACCTAATTCAGTTTCTTCCCCAGCAGTGGTTAGGGTTCCTCTGGAAGAAGTACTTAAGATGTGTCAGCCAGTCTGCATGGTAGCCACCGTGTTGTGGGCAAAACAGCCACAGAGCATGGAGTAGGGAGTCCCAGGTCTCAGGAAAGATGCTAGACACTCAATCAGAGGAGCTAGCCACAGGTACAACCCACGAGCTTCCCTGACACAGGTGGACAGCAGCAGTGCAGGTGCATGATCGAGATGGGCCAGAGGGAGGTCAGTAGACTCAATGCCAGAGGGAGCCATAGTAGCAGGTGGGACCTGTCACCTGTAACACAAAGTGACAGGAAACTTTCTGGAGCTTACCTTGAACCAACTATTAATTTGTCTTCCAAGAGCCTTACCAGACTGGTTAGCCCTATAGAGCTGGGAGGGAAACACAGAGGGGATGGATCTGTGAACTACTGGGGTCAGTACAGCTAAGACAAGTCACCTCTTCAGTTTAAGGAGCCTTGAGACAGTCACTTCTGCTCACTGGCCATCAGTTTCCTCATCTCTAAAGTGGGGTTGGACCAGTACACTTCCAAGGCCTGTTTTAGCCTCTAAATATGGATAGTAGTGGGCATAAGTCATTGTTCCATAGATGCTTGCTAAACAAGTACAGTCCTGACTAGAGTGCACATTATTTCCCCAGGCCAGTGACAAGTTAGAGATGGTGACTTAAAGGACACACTCAAGTACATTCCCATAGCAGAGTATCATCAGCCCTGAGAGAAGCTGAGGCCAAGATGCTTTCCAGAGTGGGTGGGCAGGTAGGACTAGCCTCCCTGAGCATGAAATGAGTTCAGAGCACCCTTAGCATTCTGTCTCTTATGGCACATGGTCCTTGGAATTCCTGTGACCTCATACACCCTCTACATGCAGAAAGTGGGCAGTGTGAGAAGTGAGAAGTGTTCTATAAGGCTGCCTTAGAAGAAAGGTGGGGAGCCCGGAGTGGGAAACCCTGCAGTAATTAAGTCCACATCATAGGATCTGGTGGATATTCTCAATGAAAATTCTGGGTGGAGAGTGTTGGGAGTCACGGGACCTTTGACACCTCAAATCTTAGCACCAGTGATACACTTCCTCTAACAAGACCATACATTCCAATCCTTCTAATCCTCTCAAATGGTAATCACTCCTTGATCACTAAGCTTTCATATATATGAGCCTATGAGGAATATTCTTTTTCAAACCACCAGATTCCACTTCCTGGCCCCCATAGGCCTATAGCCATATCATAGTACAAAACTGTTTCATGTAGTTTTAAATTTGTTACTGCCTTTGCCCAGGATCAGCCAAGCTACCAGCCCCTCCTGTCTTCCCTTTTGCTTTGCCCACCTTTGGTTCCAGGAGGTAACCATGCTACCAGCTCTTTCCCAGCTTCCCTGAATCCTCGGATAAAAGACATAGACACACAGTTTGTTATTTTACAATTTGCCTTCTTGGCACAGATATCTCCCTCCTGGATAAGCATGTCCTTATCAATTTATTATTTCTGTCTCTCCACCTGCCCTAAACTTAATGGCTAGTCCCACCTGACCCCTGTCAAACATTCTTGGCCACCCACCTGTAGTGGAGGCCACAAGCCCCAGTTTTCCCTGAGAGTCACATGATTGCTGCATTCTTCTTCCTCCAAAGCATGGCAGAAAGCCCTCTCTCTTTCTTGTGCCTCCTTTTTCCTGGAAGTCCCACCTATACCTTCAACCCAGCTTTCTTTTTTTTCTTTCTTTTTTTTTTTTTACTGTACATTGTTTTTAAATTTGTTCCAAATCATTTGTTTTCTACAAAATCATGAAACTCTCCTTTTTAAAACAGTTATATTTTTTATTTTATTTATTTATTTATTTTTTAATTAGATATTTTCTTCATTTACATTTCAAATGCAATCCCAAAAGTCCCCTATGCCCTCCTCCCAAACCCTGCCCTGCTCCCCAACCCACCCACTCCTGCTTCCTGACCCTAGCATTCCCCTGTACTGGGGCATATGATCTTCACAAGACCAAGGGACTCTCCTCCCATTGATGGCCTACTAGGCCAAACTCTGATACATATTCTACTAGAGACACAAGCTCTGAGGGATACTGGTTAGCTCATATTTCAACCCAGCTTTCTTTACTGGCCAATCAAGAACCCATTGGGGAAGAAGACTTTTCTATCAGAACCTCTTCTTACACAAAATGCATTCAGGTAAACTTCAAAAGTTTCCACCGCCTATCACAGTTTCAACACTGTTTAAAGGTCCAATGTTCAAAGTCTCTTCTGAGACTCAAGGCACTCTCTTAAGAGTTACAGTGGGGTGAGGTTATAGGGGACTTTCATGATAGCATTTGAAATGTAAATGAAGAAAATATCTAGTAAAAAATTTGTTTAAAATTAAAAAAAGAAAATAAATGTGGCACATAATTTTGAGAAATACTGTATCTATGGAAAATATACAATTAAAGAAAAATTTTAAATATGAAAAAAAAGACTTACAGTTAACTGAAACCCCCATAAAATCAAAATAAAAAACAGATCGCATACTTTGAACATACAATGACACAGGGTGTACATTACCATTCCAAAGGTGAGGAAAAGGGGCACAGCGAGGAAATACTGGACCAATGCAAGACTGAAAACCAGCTGGTCAAGCTCCTCTGCACCCCCATGTCTAATATCTAAGATCCCCAACTCCTTTCATGTTTCTCTTGGCTTGGCTCCACGTCTGATCTGCAGCTTTCCTTGGCAGGTATCTCACAATTCCAGCATCTCCAACATACTGGAGTCTCCAACACAGTCCAGCTTCACACAGTGACCTCTCTGGGCCTCGTGCAGGGACTTTTCTTTTGCTGAGAAGGGCGTGTCTCAACCCTTTCAAGTATTCTTGCCACTATAGCAGAATCTTGTAGCTAAAGCTGCCAATTCTGCTGCTTACTAGAGCTGGGCCTCACCCCCTCCTTCAGTTACATTTGCATCACCTTTCCTTGTTGGCAGCTTCCTTCACACAGCAGCCTTCCTTCATTGCTATTCAAAAATTGGGAGTGTAGGGCATAGGGTCTTGCCCTGAGGACACCACTCTCATTTAGCATCAGGCTCTTCTTTAAACTTTTTATCTCCTGGTGCAATGAACTCCATTTTACTTTCTGGTGCTCCTTTTATCCTCGAGTTATACATTTTGCATTTTTCTCTGCCTAGCTTACTCTTTTTCACATAGATCTGCATAAGAGTGGTTACTAACAACCACACGACACAGTCAATACTAGCCTGTCTTGAAATCTCTGCTGACACCAGTAACAAAACTCTTCAATTTATCCTCAGGTAGATTTTTAGGATGAGGGCAAAAAGCAGCCACACTCCTTCCCACAATATCACAAGAATGTCTCTAGCTCACTTACTACTCTTCTTTCCTTCAAACCCAGCAGTCATCACCTACCCTGCTCCCAGCACCACTGTCTTCTATAATACTATGCATGTGGCCCATTAGTTAGGCCTCTGTCTAAACATTCAACTGCTTTCCTAATTCAGACTCCCAAAGTTTACATTCTGCCATCAAGCACTGGTCAGGCTGCTTACAGTAATTACCCTGAGGACTGTTTTAGTCACTTTTCTACTGCTATGAAGGGACAACATGACCAAGGCAGCTCTTATAAAAGAAAGCATTTAATTGGGGTCTGGCTTACACTTTCAAAGGTTTAGTCCATTGTTATCATCACAGCAGAGAATATGACAGCATGCACATAGGTGCTGACACACTGACCCAGAGACAGAGAGAAAAAGAAACAGACAGACAGACAGACAGACTGACTGACTGACTGACTGACTGACTCTGGCCTTACCTTGGACTTTTGAAACCTCAAAACACACCTCCAAGTGACACACTTCCTCCAACAAAGCCACACCACCTATGTTTCAAACAGCGCCACTCCAGGTATCTAAGCATTCAAATCTGTAAGCCTGTAGGGAACATTCTTTTTCAAACCACCACAATTACATAGGGAAGTTCCTCGTTCTCTTTACAGCTGTGTAATGTTCCATTGCATTTGGTCAGTCCAGTTTCTGGACACTCTGGTTGACTCTCATTTTTCACCTCTACAAACAGTAATGTAGTCAGTAACTTGAAAGCACCTCCCTTTATATAGTACAAGGATATCTGCAGAAGGGAATTCCTACATGAAGTTGCTGAGTACATTCTGTAACTTTCATGGACATGACCAGACAAGTGTGCCCTTTAGTACAGTTGACTTTGGAAACTGCATGTGTTCTCCCTTTAGCAGTCATCTGTAGACGTCTCCTATGACCGACTGAGCGCCACCCATCCTGCTCTGGATCAGATACCCTGAAGGGATGAAAAGAAAAGCTTATAAATTCTTCACTTACTTTAAAGCATATACATAGTAACAGTTCCAAGAGAACTGAGGAGCTGGGCTGGGAGCTGCTGCCATAGAGCCAAGGATAAGAACACGAGCCTATGGGCACAGGGCTTCCCCCTGGCTGTCCTGACCTCGGATAAAGAAAAGCAGTGCCATCTGACAGACATGGGCTTGGGCCACTCTGGCTTGGGAAACTTGAGCTCAGTAGCCTGTATCTCCATTGAGGAAAACCCTGTAGTCTTCAAGACTACAGGACGGGGTTTAGGAAGTCCCAGGCAAGAGTGTGATCAGAAAATCCACTCTGGATTAGGGCTTGGTGATATTGGCCTGAGAGCTTTTGCTATTTTATTACCTTGGAAAATGGAGTATTCTTATAAATGCATGGAAAAGGAAAAAATTTCCCCTCTGTGCCAACAAGCTGTCTGTGCTGTGTGTCACTTAGTGGTACTTGTGAGGAACTACCCAGCCACAGGGAATTACTCTTCATCAATAATGAGTCCGGAATGTGTCCAGAGAAATGAGTCACACCCGAGCAAACCGGAGCACCAACCTCTGCTTAGAATCCCCGCTGCAGTTAAACGTCCAGCCTACATCATTTCCCCATTGCTCAAACATTCTGGCAGTGTTCCTGCCCCAAAAAGGCAAAATTCCCTTTTTGTCTGAAAGCTTAGCAGATGGTAATGCTGTGTAGTTTGGAAAAGTCATTGACTTCATTATCAAAAAAAAAAAAAAACATTTTTAATCTGGTTCCTCCATTTATTAGCAAGTGGTCTTGGCAAGCTGTAATAAGCCTTCCTCAACTTTAATTTCTCTTGCTAGTAAATGAGAATAATATTGGATCCCTTAACTAGCCTACAGAATATAGCTCTGAGGACTTCCCTTGTCTAAAAAATGTTGCAATGATGCTTAACAAAAACAAAGTTGATGGATTCTTCCTGTTGTAACCCCTGCCAGGCCCCTTTCCCACTTTGGTGCACACCCACTGTTGAAATCCTGTTCATTGACTAAAAGGCTTAGTTAGCGTTCAGTTAACTGTATGGTTCTCATAAAATCTTACTGTTCCCCGATGGAGCTGAAGAGATGACTCAACAGTTAAGAATACTGGCTCCTCTTCCAGGGGTCCTGAGTTCAATTCCCAGCAACCACACGGTGACTCACAACCATCTGTAATGAGAGCTGATGCCCTCTTCTGACATGCAGTTTACATGTAGCAGAGCACTCGTACATAAAACAAACAAACAAACAAATAAAATGCAGCAGAGCACTCATGCATTAAATTAATTAATTAACAAATTAATTAATTAATTATTTAAAATGTCACTGCCACCCAGCCCTATAAAATAATATGCTACATTCAGGAGCTCAGTTTGGTGATCTCAGAGTTATCTTTGACTCTTGTCCTAACCATATGACGGTGGACTCTTCATTTCAATTGTTGGAAAGGACAGAAGTTGACACAAAATTGTCCTTCAGATGAACTTTATTAGGAGAGATCCTCATGATCATGGGCAGCTATGATCAGGTCATGGCATGGGAGACCAGTAGCAGGCACAGCCACACCAGAGTAAAGAAGCTGGTGAGAAAGAGTCCTGGATTCTAAAGAACAAGGGTTATCCTGATCTGGCGTTGTCAGTGGAGGTGGCCAGATCCATACCATGTGATCTGCCTGGCACTGACTGAAGTTGTGTTCAAGGGTTGTCTGTGGTCTAGGCTTGCTCACAGCTGCAAGAGGGAAGAGAGAACTCCCAGGAAGACAGGCTTCAGGGAGGTGTGGCCTGATTTCTGGAAGGGGGAGAAAGACAGCTAGAAGATCTGTGGTCTAACATCAATCTACAGGCAAATCTTATAGGCTCTACCATTGAAATATAGGCCTGACCACATGATCACCACTGTGTTCTAGGCCAGCAAGATCACTGCAGTAGACTATGTCTGTTTCCTGTGTTCCTTCCCTACATTCACAGCTTTCTGGGCTTTCACAACACAGCCAGACTAGGGCATTCTGCTCAAAACATTCTATGACTGCCCTTCTCCCTCAGACATATCTTGCCTACCCCCACCCTGCTGGGCTCTTTGCCTTTCCTGAAACATGATGATAAACTATTCATTTATCTATGAATAACTTTCTTTCATTTTTGTGATTCTAATCAGAACTGGACTCTTGTGCTCTGGGAGACCATGGCTGTGAACATTCATGTGTAAGCAGTGAGGACTCATTCCTGTGTCAGTGCTTTGAGGGATACGTTCTTCGAGACGATGGGAAGACCTGCAGAAGTAAGTGTGCTAGAGCTAGCTCATACAGCCATGCATTGCAGCCTTAGTGTGAGCCAATTACTCTCAACAGCTAATACCACACAATCAAATGTCATGCAATGTCCTTGGTGGGATCCTGGAACAGAAGAGGGGTGCTATGTAATAATGAAGAAACTACATATATTATATGTTTTACTAAATAATAATTTGTCAAGCCAGGTGTAGTGTTACATGCTTTGATTCTCATCACTCAGGAGACAGAGGTAGGTGGATCTCTGTGGATTCAAGCCCTGTCTCGTCTACATAGCAAGTTCTAGGCTTCCTTACATAGTGACACCCCCTCTCAATAACAGCAACACACTAGGCTAGGCCTGGTGAACGGGTGGTGTACTCCTATACTCCTAGCTACTTAGAAAGCTGAAGCAGGAGCATGGGGAATTCACAGACTTCCTGAATGGTAGGCTATCCAGGACAACTTAGTGAGACAATGACTCAAAAAAACAAAAATCGACGGCTGGAGAGATGGCTTAGTGATTACAAATACTTGGGTCCTTCCAGAGGATATGAATTCAGTTCCTAGCACCCATATCAGGCAGCTTACAGGCTCCTGTAACTCCAGCTCCAGATCTGACACCCTCTCCTGGCTTTTGCAGGCAACTACATGCATGTACACATATCCATACACAGACACATAAGTAAAAATATATGTAAATAAATGGGCTAAGGATGTAGCTTAGTGGTTAGAGCACTTGCCAAGCATACATAAGGCTCTGGGTTCTGTCCCTAAAACTCCAATGACAACAATAACAATCTAAGAGCAGTGTGCACAACTGGGCGAATGGATCTCATCTGTGTCAGTCCTTGTACTGGCTGGTTTTATATGTCAACTTGACACAGGCTGGGGTTATCACAGAGAAAGGAGCTTCAGTTGGGGAAGTGCCTCCATGAGATCCAGCTGTGGGGTATTTTCTCAATTAGTGATCAAGGGGGAAAGGCATCTTGTGGGTGAGACCATCTCTGGGCTGGGAGTCTTGGGTTCTATAAGAGAGCAGGCTGAGCAAGCCAGGGGAAGCAAGCCAGTAAGTAACATCCCTCCATGGCCTCTGCATCAGCTCCTGCTTCCTGACCTGCTTGAGTTCCAGTCATGACTTCCTTGGTGATGAAAAGCAATGTGGAGGTGTAAGCTGAATAAACCCTTTCCTCCCCAACTTGATTCTTGGTCATGGTGTTTGTGCAGGAATAGAAACCCTGGCTAAGACAGTCCTCTGACTTCTCAAAACTCTTCCCAAAGAGCTTTGAAGGAAAGATGAGTACCTGGAGTCGTTACTCTCATTTTCAGACAGGAAAGCTAAGCTTCTAAGAGGTTACATGATTTTTCTAAATCATAGATTATGCCAGAGACAAAGGTAAGATCAGCTCCCAGTGCTAGCAATTTAAAAGAAAGCTTTCCCCTATGTAACTTCACATGACACCAGAGGCTATGCCTGCAGACTGCTGGGGCTGGAGTGCATCCTGAGACACTGAAGTGGGTGCTGGAGAGTGGAGGTGGCTATGGCAGTGGGAATGTTTGAAGACTGAAGTCAATCCAGAGCCACCGGACTTCATCCAGCTTCACCTTCCTACTCAAGCAGCAGTCCAGAGCCCAAGATGGATGAATCTTCCAGGGGGAGTCTACGTAGACTTGTTGATGCAGTTGTTTTAATCACCGTACTCTCCTCAGGGAAAGATGTCTGCCAGGATGTTAACCATGGATGTGAGCACCTTTGTGTGAACAGTGGTGAATCATACGTCTGCAAGTGTCTGGAGGGATTCAGCCTGGCTGAGGATGGGAAGCGCTGCAGGAGTAAGTAGCCCGAGCTCTGCATATGGAACTGGGCACAGCGCTTCACTGGATCCTCACATTCCACCTCTGTAGAATCTGTAACCACATCACAAACTCAAATTCCAACTTTGGGTGCTCTGAAGGTGTTTCCAAGGGATCAAGTGAGCCGACTCTGGGCTCTTCAGGAATTTCTCAGTGGCAGTCCTAAGTTGTCAGGCTTCTCTTCTGTTTTTCTCTCAGCTCTTGCATGGTGGTTGGGTAGCTGCACAGGGCCTAATTTAGTGCCTAGCAAGCTGAGGAGAAAATCTAGAATCATTGGTAGCAATTGACTACCAAGAAGATAATTTCAGCTCTTTTTCTTCTTGGCAGACCATATATGTAAGGTAGGAGAAGGGCTGGAGGGAGGCTCTGTGGGTTTTTAAGAGGGGAAAGAAACCCAAACTAACAACAAAAAAGGACCATGGCGCATGCCTTTAATCCCAGCACTTGGGAGGCAGAGGCAGGCAGATTTCTGAGTTCAAGGCCAGCCTGGTCTACAGAGTGAGTTCCAGGACAGCCAGGGCTATATACAGAGAAACCCTGTCTCAAAACAACAACAACAACAACAACAAAACAAAACAAACAAGCAAAAGGACCTACCATTTGCTTCTCTAGACCAGGTTTCTCAAGCAGAGCTTCATTAAAAAGCTTCGGAGGGATCTCAGAGATGGCTCAGTTGGTAACGAGCTTGCTGTGTAGGCATGAGGACCCAAGGTCTATCCCCAGTGCTGTGTAAAAGAAAGCATGGTAGAGTACACCTTTCACCTTAGTGTGGGGAGGCGAATCCCAGAGAATCCCAGAGACTTGCTGGCCAGTCAATTTAGTTGATTTGGTGAGCTGCAGCCTCAGAGACCTTGTCTCAAAAAATAAAGTGGATAGTGACTGAGGAAGACATTGACTTCTGACCCCCACAAGCACATGCTTGAGTGCACACAGATACTCACATATACTCATGCTAGGATTCTCCAGAAAAGTAGATAAGTGTTTATGTGGCAGAGGAACGTGTACATACATGTTGTAGATAAAGGAAGGGGGAGAAAAGAAAGAGAAATTGACTTTAAGGAATTGGCTCATGGGGCTGGTGAGATGGCTCAGCGGGTTAGAGCACCCGACTGCTCTTCCAAAGGTGATGAGTTCAAATCCCAGCAACCACATGGTGGCTTACAACCACCCGTAACAAGATCTGACGCCCTCCTCTGGTGCGTCTGAAGTCAGCTACAGCGTACTTATGAAGAATAATAAGAAATGAATCCTTGGACCGGAGAGACCANGAAATTGTGAGGGCTCATGAGGAGGACGTCTCTTTGCCTGCTCTGAAGGCCTTCATGTGACTAAATGAGGTCCACACACACTTGGGAAGGCAGTCTGCTTTACTCAGAATCTGCTGATTTAAATGTTGGCCTCATGTACAAGGTACAGCAACTTCTAGACCTGTGCTTGACAAAAAACAAAACGAAAAGCAGGCACCATCGCCAGCCAAAGTTTACATAAAATTAGCAGTTATGCTACTCAAAAAAGAGCAGCTCAGTCAAGTGGGAATTTGAATATAGGTGTAGACTTTCTTCCCTTTCTAGACCATAGTTCTCTTTAAGGGGTGGGGATTGATAATATCTGTATGATTTTCTGACTCTACTGTAGTGGGTAGAATGATCCTTTCTTGGTTAAACAAAGCAAGTTCATTTGGTTTTGAGGTTGCTTTGTGGCAGTTTCCTCACAGACTCCTTGAGAGCATGGGGCGTTGCACATGTCAGCAAAGCTGTGTAGAGAACTATTAGCACCATTCTTCTCCAGGAGCAGGGCATGTGTCTAGAGAGAGGCTCTGCTGTGAATGAGTGCATTGGGGCCCTGGCTGGCCTCTGCCCACCTTGCTGCACTGTTGGACCTTCTAGCTGCACACTGCAGTCCTCCTTTCATGGAGATCATGCCTTGGTCCTGTCCACATGTCTGGATGAGCCAATTTTTCTATTCATTTAACATATGTATCAGTCAATACCTTGAACAGGTGGATACGAGGCACTACTTCTAGCCTTACAATTTGATCCCTAAATTAAATCCCAGTTTCCCCCTTCCTAGTGGTATCTATAGTTAAATTCCAATTTCATGTAAGGTTTCTTCTTTTAAAGGGTAGACAGAGGCTCAGGGGTATCATACAATCAGAAAGTGAAGACTCAGGGAAGTGTGCCCCAACTGGGCAATCCTCTGGCCAGACTACCTTGTACAACGTAGTCAGATATATGGCATCCATAGCTTCATTTATTCTCTGTGTGTACCTAGCCACGCCCCAAGGGTGTTGTTAGGATTAAAGGGTCATTAACTACTTCAAAACGTTCAAATTACCTCACCCATGAGAAATGCTCATTAGACAACCAGCATGGGATATCTGGGATCTCTACTAAGAAATACGAAGCTAACACCTATATAGCCATTCTAAAATCAAATGGCAAATCAACCAGGTCCAGTAGGGTCAAGAGAGCTCTGAGGGGAACTGCTCCTTGATCTCAGCCTGTTTTGGCATATAGACTGCAAAGGTAATCATTTTAGCAAAGATGTGTCTTTAAGATGGATTACTTCCTTACCATACCCTGACATGACTGTTCTCAATAGCTTCTTTCTACAATAATGGGTTGTTCATCTCCCCACATTTTCCCTAGGGAAGAATGTCTGCAAGTCAACCCAGCATGGCTGTGAGCACATGTGTGTGAACAATGGGAACTCCTATCTGTGCAGGTGCTCAGAGGGCTTTGTCCTAGCTGAGGATGGAAGGCACTGCAAGCGTAAGTGACCAAAACTAGCTCGCTGCTTTCATTTAGTTTTGGAGCAATGGCTTTTTGGAGCATTTTCAGGCAATAGACTCCTTAGCCCTCCTTCTGCCATAATCTTAGACGTATATGCAGACAGCAACAACAGTCGCCAGAACACCTTTGATTTAGTGGATAGTAAATAGACTGGTTCTGTTCTGTAAGCAAAGAGTTTATAGAGGGGATCGGCTTGTGCATTACTCCAGTACCCCTGACATTTGCTGGAGAGTCACATGTATGGCATCTGAGTCTTTTCTGATTTCCTTTCTATGATGAATCAATAGATTGAGTAATGGAGACAAGCATTTAATGAAGAAAGAGAAACCCTGGGGCTGGAGAGTTAGCTCAGTGCTTAAGAACACTATCTGTTCTTTCAAAGAACCTGGGTTCAATTCCCAACATCCATATGGTACCTCACAGCTATCTGTGGGTCCAGTTCCAGAAGATCTGAGACATATACAAGCAGGCAGAACACTCATAAAACAAAATAAAATTTAAAAAAAAGAGAGAGAACTCAACTCCCAACTATCCCCCTACACACACACACACACACACACACACACACACACACACATGGGTGCACTCACATTAGCATTTTCTGCTGACCAGGCATAGAAGTAATTTTGCATATATATATGCCTTTACTTGCTTTATTATTGTACTTTACTTTGAAAGATTAGACAGCTGCTTGATCTACATAAAAGAGAACATTATAATAACATACTGTATACTGTTTGAAATGAGATCATCCATTTAGAATTGGTACATTTCTCTTATGCAGCCCTACATACAAAGTCTCTTAGCATCTAAATTGCCTATGTATTTATATAAAGTTTTTATTTTTACTGTTAACCATTAAAGTTTCCCAAAATCTTTTTTTTTTTTAAGATTTATTTTTATTTTATCTAAGTACACTGTAGCTGTCCTCAGACTCTCCAGAAGAGGGAGCCAGATCTCGTTACGGATGGTTGTGAGCCACCATGTGGTTGCTGGGATTTGAACTTATCACCTTCGGAAGAGCAGTCGGGTGCCCTTACCCGCTGAGCCATCTCACCAGCCCCCCAAAAATCTTTTTTTTTTTTTTTTTTTGGTTTTTCGAGACAGGGTTTCTCTGTATAGCCCCGGCTGTCCTGGAACTCACTTTGTAGACCAGGCTGGCCTCGAACTCAGAAATCCGCCTGCCTCCGCCTCCCGAGTGCTGGGATTAAAGGCGTGCGCCACCACGCCCGGCTCCAAAAATCTTTTTTTGAAGTTACATTCTTTAAGTCTTAATAGGTCAGTAGATTACCTACCTAGTAAGTACTAGTAGTAGTACGTGTGCTACAAAATAGATACTATTAGGTTCTTTTATTCTGTCAGTATTAATATATAGAATACCTATTGTGTGTCAAACATTATGGGCCCCAAAATAAAAGACACTTAGTATCTATTGAAGGAGAATTCAGACTAAGGGAGAAAGACACATTGTTTTTGTTTGGTTTTGTTAAGATTTTATCTATTTACTTTATATATATGATGAGTACACTGTAGCCGTCTTCAGACACACCAGAAGAGGGCATTAGATTCCATTAAAAATGATTGTGAGCCACCATGTGGTTGCTGGGAATTGAACTCATGACCTCTGGAAGAGCAGTCAGTGCTCTTAACCACTGAGCCATCTCTCCAGCCCAACACATGGTTAAATAATTATCTCACTGCATGGATACAGCATAGGGTACATTGGATTTAAGGAAAATGGCATTTAACACTTAGTGTTAGTCATTATCATAATCCTGCTGTGTCCACTGCCTTGCACAAAGCAGATGCTCAATACATTGACTTTGGTTGAATAAATTAATGTGTTAGGGTATTCATCATAGAGTAGCTGACACAGCTGGGTTACTATGTAAGCTTCATGGAAGAGGAAATGGCTGAGGAGAAACTAAGCATATCTTCTGTCAGTCAAAACATTAGCACTCCTGTATCTCAGCCTCCAGCAACAAAGCAAAAGGAACTGCCATGGTCTAGCCTAAGCCAGTGGTTCTCAACCTGTGGGTCATGACTCTTGTGAGGGTTGACAGAACCTTATAATTATAGCAGTAGCAACATTACAGTTATGAATATAGTTTTATGGTTGGGGTCAACACAACCTGAGGAACTGTATTAAAGGGTCACGTCATTTTTTTTTCTTTCTTTTTTTTTTTTTTTTCCGAGACAGGGTTTCTCTGTATAGCCCTGGATGTCCTGGAACTCACTATGTAGACCAGGCTGGCCTCGAACTCAGAAATCCGCCTGCCTCTGCCTCCCGAGTGCTGGGATTAAAGGCGTGCGCCACCACGCCCGGTGGGGGTCACGTCATTAAGAAGGCTGAGAACCACCCGTCTAATCCTTTACTGCACTCTGCACAGTAAAGGTCTTGCTGCCAGTAATCAGTGTGTGATTTCCTTTACAATGTGTGTATACTGTGTAGCTTACTTAGGGAAATTACTGATGTTAATAATTGGGAACTCAAACATAAAAGAGTATCTGGAAAAATGGCAATTGTGATATCCCCCACTTGCCTATCCTGAGTGCTAGCTGAAGAACAAAAACCCGGCTCTCTAAATTCAACTCTGCCTCCTGCTGAAGCTTTTTTATCCTTTGTATACACATGATCTCTAACTTTTTAACCATGTGAGCTTTCCTTTCATTCCTATAGGGTGCACTGAAGGCCCAATTGACCTGGTCTTTGTGATTGATGGATCCAAGAGCCTTGGAGAAGAGAACTTTGAGACTGTGAAGCACTTTGTCACTGGAATCATAGATTCCTTGGCAGTCTCCCCCAAAGCTGCTCGTGTGGGGTTGCTGCAGTATTCCACACAGGTCCGGACAGAGTTTACCCTGAGGGGCTTCAGCTCAGCCAAGGACATGAAGAAAGCCGTGGCCCAAATGAAATACATGGGCAAAGGCTCTATGACTGGGCTGGCCCTGAAACACATGTTTGAGAGAAGTTTTACCCAAGTAGAAGGGGCCAGGCCCCCCTCCACAAAGGTACCCAGAGTAGCCATCGTGTTCACCGACGGACGGGCTCAGGATGATGTCTCTGAGTGGGCCAGTAAAGCCAAGGCCAATGGTAAAATGGGATGGAGTTGTAGTTTATATTATTCAAAGTTTGGGTCTTTTAGATTCACAGCTGGTCTTAGAGAGTGTTTGAGCAACCAATAATTGTTGACTAAGCCATTAAAAATACACCTTGGCAATACTGCCACCTACAGGCCATAATGGGACCCTGGCAATGCTAAATAAAATGGCCTCACAGCCTGGGTAATTGGATTTACCACCTAGTATGTGAACTTCAGTAGAGATAATCACCTCAGCAAGTGTTATTTAACTACAACATACAAGTGTTTTAATGCCCTGGTATGTTTCCTCCAGAGTCACCTGAAGAATTTTTTAAAAGATGGATTTCTGGGTGGCAACTTTACTGACACAAGTATACTTTTAACTTTTTTTTTTGTTTAAATTTTCACATGCATTGGTGTTTTGCCTACATGTATGTCTATATGAGGGTGTCAGATTCCCTAGAAGTGAAGTTAGGGACAGCTTTTTTTTTTTTAAAGATTTATTATATGTAAGTACACAGTAGTTGTCTTCAGACACTCCAGAAGAGGGTGCCAGATCTCGTTACGGATGGTTGTGAGCCACCATGTGGATGCTGGGATTTGAACTTATCACCTTCAGAAGAGCAGTCGGGTGCTCTTACCCGCTGAGCCATCTCACCAGCCCCGGGACAGCTTTTATCTACCATATGGGTGTGGGAATTGAACCCAGGTCTTCTGGAAGAGCAGCGCCTAACCACTGAAATATCACCCCGCACCAAGACACTTAAAAAAAAAATGGAGAAGGAAGAAAGAAGAGGAGGAGGAGGGAGGGAATGGGGAGGGAAGTATAAAGGGGTAGGGAGGAGGTGAGGGGGAGGGAAAAAGAGAGAGGCAAAGAAACAAAGAGGAAAGATTCTCTTTCTAGTTCAGGCTGGCCTGAATCACACAATGTAGCACAGAACAGCTTCAAACTCACTGCCTCAGCCTCCCTAGTACTTGAACTACAAGCATGAATAGATTTTTGATCAAGTCTGTAAATGAATATTCTGAAGTCATGAAGTCTTTGGATAGAGACCTATGTTGGCAGAAACCTGGCTTTTGAAAAGAACAAAGTTGGATGGGTCCAAGTTCCTATTGCTCCACAAAGCTCAACCCTTTCTCTGGGGTTTTCCTGACTTTGTGTATTCTGCAGGGAGGGTCTGAAGGGTGACTTTATTTGCATAGATGTGGAAGAGGCCAAAAGCCAGGCTGGATGTTGGAGCTAGTTCATGATGATTATATATGGATTTCCTCTGGTGAGATGAGAAGACTCAAGGTCATAAAGCAGCCTGCTTCCAAGCCAAACTCCTTCAAGTACTGAAGGCACATTGCTAAGAAAAAGAATACATGCAGTCCCACGGGAGATTCTCTAAAATTTGTGCCTAAATGGGCCCAAATGAAGATGACTGACAGTTGCTCAGTCTATAAAAAACAGGAGTACTCTTGGACCTATTGGCAAACTCCATCCTCCCTCACAGAATTGCTGATGGTTTCCAAACAATTTTTTTAATTTTAAAGGCTTTTCTTACCTCAGTGTTCAGTCTTTCCCTGCCCAAGAGTGAGGGAGCCATTAGAGTTGTCTATCCTCGCCGGGCAATGGTGGTGCACACCTTTAATCCCAGCACTTGGGAGGCAGAGGCAGGCGGATTTCTGAGTTCAAGGTCAGCCTGGTCTACAGAGTGAGTTCCAGGACAGCAAGGGCTATATAGAGAAATCCTGTCTCGAAACAACAAACAAAAAAAAAAAAGAGTTGTCTATCCTCAGGATCACCTGATCTCAGCAGTTTATAAAACCGGTTGTTCACTCTAGAATAGCTTGCTAGAGCCCAAGTATAACCCATAAGCCCTGATAGCCTGCATTCTTAAAAGGTACTAGGGAAGACTCTTTTCCTCCCAAAACAGTAATTGGCCTTTTGTTCTTTGAAATTAACCCACCTTACATTTCCACATTCAAATTGACCAAAGGCAGTCAGTAGAAGCAGATATTTAGTTCTTGAATCAGCCAGGCTTATCCAAAATGACATCCTCTTAATGAATTCAGTTTCTCTGGGTGAAACTAAATGTGACCTTGAACAAGCAGTTTCCCTCTTGGGACAAACTGTCTGCAAGGTTGCGGGCTCCTAAATATGCTGAGCTCAGCTGTAGTCTACACAGACTCAGAACAAGGTGTTACCTTTGCCCGTTGGCTTTACGGGCACTCTTACACCTAATGACTTAGCCAGAGTAAGAGTCCAGTGTTGGAAATTGTTGGGAGCAAGCAAAGCTCGATTGCTTACTGCACCTTCAAATGAGGGATGGAGTCTAAAGACTACATTCATATGCTCCTTGGAAATCTCAGGAAGATGTTTGAAGTTTCTTCTTTATCCTGACTGGGAATTCCAGGGGTCTGCAGACATTACCTCACCCCACCCATCCATTCAAGAAAGGTGGGCAGAAGGCAGCTCCACTTGGCCCCAAGACAGTTAAAATTCTTCTCATTTCCTTTTGAGGTTAGACCATCTAAGCACTCAAAAGGCTGAGTCAGGGGGAAAACAGCCCAGATTTCAGGCCAGCCTTAGCTATATGGTAAGGGCCTATTTTGTTTGTAAACTAAATAATGTGATAAATTAACCTGCTTACAATTTTCCCAGAAAACTCCATTTTACCAAGCTGTGAGACTTTTTTCCTTCCGTCTAGAGGCCAATTCAGAACATGAATATTTGTTACTTGACCCCCTTGAGAGCTAATCAATAAATCTGTGCCTTAGCTGTCTACCCACTCTAGACATGCATCTCTAGGATCCTCTTTTGTTCATAGGTCCAAAATAAAAGTGTTAGAAACTATAAATGGGTTTAGTATTGATGTTTCAAATCCACAACTTAATACCTAACTGACTTTGGGCACAGCACAATGTCCAGACAGTGGGAATGTAATGGTATCTTACTCTAATTTCTGTTGCTTAGGTATCACTATGTATGCTGTTGGGGTAGGAAAAGCCATTGAGGAAGAACTACAGGAGATTGCTTCTGAGCCTACTGACAAGCATCTCTTCTATGCTGAAGACTTCAGCACAATGGGCGAAATAAGTGAAAAGCTGAAAGAAGGCATCTGTGAAGGTACTATAGAATGTGTCTAAGGTAGACCTTAGTTAGCCACAGGGCAGCATGAACCCCAGAGAAAAGCCTCAAACCGTTTCTTCAGTGCTCAGAAAAATGCCTCCCTGCTGACCAAGTGATACCTAAAAGACACTACACCCAAAAAAATGAAGAGGGGAAGACAAGTGTGATAGCTACCATGTCTTGCTGTGCCAAATAGCGTACTAAACTTTTCTTTTTAAGATTCATGTATGAGTGCTCTATCTGCATATACTCCTGCATGACAGAATAGGGTATCAGATCCTATTACAGATAGTTGTGAATCACCATGTGGTTGCTAGGAATTGAACTCAGGACCTCTGGAAGAGCAGCCAGTGCTCTTAACCACTAAGCCATCTCTCCAGCCCCCATTCTAAATGTTTTAATATACTAGTCTTAACTCTCACTAAACCCTAGAGAAGTTTAAGCAAGGAGCCACCACTAAAGAAACAAAAAATAAGTACTACTTCAGGAAATTTGTGGGGACACCTGTGCTTGAGGGCTCACTGTTGAACATCTAAAGGGTGCCTCCCTACAGGGACTTCTATTTCTAGAATGACTATCCTTTAGATGTTAGACATTTAATATACTTTTCTCCAGTTCACTAATTGACCTAGTTATACTTACACATAATACCCATTTTGCCTTTTGGGTTCAGACACGCTTAAAATCCAATTTAAATGATGCCTTATTCCTCTAAAGCAAAGAACTCTGGAGTGGAGAGGACCCAAGGAGAAAGCCTTCCAGGCTCCCAAGGGTAGAGCATGCTTTGCCTTGTACCTTTCATTCCTAGTGAAGGTCTTAGGTAGGTAGGGCTGCAGATGGTCTTTTAGCAACTTCAACTTTTTTTCAGCATCACCTTCTTGACATGGAATGGGCAGTCTTTAGATTTAAGTTCTCTTCTGGAGAGAACTGCTCTAACATAGTCCACTGCTTTTTTTTTTTTTTTTGAATCCTTGGTGTTACCAAATAACACCAAAAGACCCTGGGTCCTAAAGAGCATGTGTGGAACTATCACTCCCTTTGGCCATCTCTTTCCATTCAGCTCTAGAAGACTCTGAAGGAAGACAGGACTCGGCAGCATGGGACCTGCCACAGCAGGCCCACCAGCCAACAGGTGAGTCTTAAAAGGCACTATGGTCAGTCTTACTTGGGGCTTCTGCCTCAGCTCCCCTGTAGACAGAAGGTGTAAAGTGACAGTTAAGATTTAAATGTCAGCAAGGGCCCTTTTCCTCTGACAGACAGGAAAGCTTCACTCTGTCCCTTAAGCCATAGTGGGTAGCTACTATGTCTGCCAAGTCGTTTTGTCACCGTATGTCTCAAAGCAAAGCTCTACAACAAAGCTAAGGACTGCTGAACACCTTGCCTCAGCTAGTGGCTGTGAAGACAGTCATGTGAAACAGATTTGAATCCACTTTTTTCTCTTCACAGAATCTGAGCCAGTCACCATAAAGATCAAAGACCTACTTTCCTGTTCTAATTTTGCAGTGCAACATAGATTCCTGTTTGAAGAAGACAATCTTTCACGGTCTACACAAAAACTTTTCCACTCAACGAAATCTTCAGGTAATTGCAAGTGAACAATCACTACTATATAACGTACAGCAGCCTTTTAGTTTGCTAACAGATTTTAAAGTGGGAAAGAGAAAATTAAGTGCAGTTACTAAAAACTAAAGCAGTAGCCATTGTCTCAACCCCCAAGTACACCGTCTCTTCCGTAGTTTGAAGCCAACCAAGCCCATCACCAGCATTTACTTCCCTCTAACTGGATGCACGGAAAAGACTTCTTTAAGGGTTCCTGTGTACTGCTAAGTCCCATTATTATGTCTGGGAAGTGTGGTAAAGACAGAGGCGAACTCTTCATCTGCTTTCTCAGGAAATCCTTTGGAAGAAAACCAGGACCAATGCAAATGTGAAAACCTTATACTGTTCCAGAACCTTGCAAATGAAGAAGTAAGAAAATTAACCCAGCGCTATATCCTTTCCAGTAGGATACTCTGTTGTTGAAAATATTTAATCTCAATTTGTGGTTTTTGCCCCGCTTTTGATCATTCAGTTCCTGAGTAAAAACCACTTTATTATGAGCCTTAATCAGCACTAGAGCTAGGTAGATATCCACCCTCTATGCTAAATTATTTCCCCATCAATAACTCTGAATCATAACTTCCATGTTCCATCTAGGCTGCTCTTAATTCCAATCAGGCAGCCTTCATAGCCATGTGTTCATAATTCACCCTACGGCAGCTTCCTCCTCTCTCTTTCCTCTTTCAATGAGATCCCAAGCCAGAAAAATAACCTCTCTTCTGCCTAGCTATTGGTTGTAGGCATCCTTCTTCACCCATCAGGGATAACTTTGGAGAAGGGGGGCAAGGTTACATAAGGTCACTTGGGTAGTATAGGCTCTCATTCCTGGGCCAACCAGGGCTTGGGGACCAATATTTAGCATTAAAATACAAGCAAAAGAAGAAACCTCAATATATTAGCAAACCTTTACAAATACTGTGTAGATTCCATTGACAAAGGCAGTGACACTGAACCAGGAAAGATTTTTTTCTGTAAGAGGCAGCTGGATAGGAATTTGAGAGTTGAGGTCAAGCCAAACTTAGTGACCATTCAAGCAACCACTTAGCTGTCATCTGCTGGCTAATGCAGGAAGAGTTAACAGCCAATCTGGCAACATGTAAGGTGTAAGGGGGAAGACACTTAAACCTCTACATTAGGATGGATAGACACAGCTCTTCTGAAGGTCCTGAGTTCAAATCCCAGCAACCACAAGGTGGCTCACAACCACCAGTAATGGGATCTGATGAGGGAGGCCTCTTCTGGTGTGTCAGAAGTCAGCTACAGCGTACTTATGAATAATAATAAATGAATCTTTGAGCAAGCAAGGTTGACCAGAGCGAGCAGAGGCCCTAAAAATTCAATTCCCGACCACATGAAGGCTCACAACCATCTGTACAGCTACAGTGTACTCACATACATAAAATGTCTTAAAAAAAAAAAAAAAAGGTAGATATACACTAGGAATGAAGTACCTCAGATAGGCAAAGTACACTATAAAAGAAGTTTCAAACCCCATGAAGCCTCTAAACCTTCAGCCCTAAAACCACAGAGGCCACACCTATGTGCAGATTTTAAGAAGCTGGGTGTCTCTTTTGTTTTTGGTAGCAGAGATCCTTTATACCGATTCTCTTAAAAGATTGAGGGTTCTACCAAGCAAACTGGATACAATGACTCATTCAAACAGGAATGCATTGGGATAATAGTTTTTTAACACACTGAGCAAACTGCCAGCTGCTCTGAATTTAAAATTACAGTAAGCTTACTAAAGTCAGCTGATACTTACCTCAGTGTCAACTAGTCCATAGGGAAATGGCTTAATTCTGAGCTACTCCTGTGCCACCAGGCTTACATAAGAACACACAATTCTCCATGTAAGGGGGTGGGGTGATACTGGTCCTCCATGTGAACTAAGTCTTCCTGATGGTAGATATACAGATAAAGCTGGACTCATTCTGTCATGGGGGCAGATGATGAGGATTAAGTGGCTTAGAGGGAAGACAAGCATTAACTCTGTAGCCTTTCTTTCCCCTTCCCTCACTCCCATGCCAGTCTTCTAACACACCTCACACCTTCCCAACTATGAACATGGCACTGGTTAGTTACTTATAAGTAACACTAGTTTGGATAAAGTTTTTTCTTCATTTTTTTATCATAAGGAAAAGTAAATTCAAATTGAATTATCTAGATTTGATATTTTGAAAATAAGCTTAACATGAACTACTTTTTATAGTCTTAAAGGCACATTAAAATTAATTACTATAAATGTACAAGAGCTTTAAAATACTGCAGTTTTTGTTTTTGCAACTTGTTAAATCAAATTGTATTTGATTGGAAGCTAAAACAGGTATTCCAGACTCCTTTTCCTTAATTTGAGATTTACTAGAAGAAATGACTCAGAGAATGGAAGCTTTGGAAAATCGCCTAAAATACAGATGAAGACCAGAAGTGCTTTTATGTATATTTGTACAGCATCATAAGAAGAATTTTGACAAAGGTGGTAGAACCTCACACCATAAGTAGACCCACAAGCTGCAAAGCAAAATACAACCAGTACGTAAGACACTGGATTGCTTGACTGCTGGACAAGAGAAAATGGAGACCCTGAGGTGTCTAAATTCACTGAGGGTGGGGGAAGGAATCCTGAATTGAGCTTCCCATGAGAATAAATATGCTGTGCAGTGTTCCATGGTGTACTGTGGACATGATTTCCTTCTACTGTAACACTAACATTTTCGGCAGAAAACTGACTCTACAAATTGCTATTTTTTGTACTGGAATTTACCCTTATGTGTATATGGACATGTGCATAAGTCACAGACACATATGTTCTGTAATAAGTTGGATTTCTACACAATATTAAAATTCACCATTCCAGAAAATATTGTTGAGTAAAATTCCTAGTTTAAATTTGATTAGGGGCCATGCTATTTACTAGTTGTAACTCAGGCTGTCTCCAACTCCCAATTCTCCTGTTTCCACCTTCAGAGTACTGGGAACACAGACACACATGGTACCAAGCCCAAGCTTAAAGTATAAACTATGTATACATGAGAAATGCCAATATAATCAGAGAAAAGCAGGTTTAGAGTTTGATTGTGTGTGTATATATCCCCCCACAGGGTTTCTCTGTATAGCCCTGACTGTTCTGGAACTAGCTTTGTAGACCAGGCTGGCCTCGAACTTTATCCAATCTGCCTGCCTCTGCCTCCCGAGTGCTGGGATTAAAGGCATGTGCCACCATGCCCAGCTTCAAAACATCTTAATATACATTTTTTTTTAAGTGAAGCATGGCTTGGTGGCTAAGTGCACTTGCTATCAATCATCTGTGACTCGGTTCCTGAGGACCTGAGAGCAGCAACTGGCCTTTTAGGCACTAGGTATACACATGGTGCACTTAAATGCACATAGGCAAAACACACACACACATATTAATAAATCTTTGTACTGGAGGGATGGCTCAGCCAATTAGGTGCACTTGTTTTTGCTGATGAGCCTGGATCTAGGGAATTCAATGCCCTCTACTGGCCTCAATGGGAATCAGGCATGGAAGTGATACCCAGACAAGCACAACACCCATACACGCAAAAAAGAAACACTTTAGGCATAAATTCGACTGAATGCTATATGCAAATGCCCAGAGTCTAGAAAATAGTGTACAGCAATCCCCAACATCTTAAATGCTCAGTATTAGTTGTGACAATTTTACCAGTCTCTCACAAGACGGGCTTAGGGAGGTTTATACTGAGTAGATGAAGACACTGTTTGCTTTGACCCTGAAGCAAATGGAATAGCAAATTAAATGATAAATGGACACAATATTGAAAACTACTATTAACAAGACAAAATGTAAAGTTCCAGACTAGACAACCATAAATCTAATGGGGGACTGCTTAAACACTGGAAAATATTTATGTGACATAAAGTTGAAAACGCTGAATCCTTAGTTCTCCAAGACCATAGTTTATTAAGAATCAGGTGTGACTAATGCTATTTAAACAACAAAAGTCAATTTTAACTAGGTTAGACTTTCTTCCTATAGCAAGCTCAACCTGTGTCTGCCAGAGTGTTGTTTGCAGTTAACATATTCTATCCCCACCCAGTAGAGCTGTGGATTAAATCCAGCTAGCTAGAATCCCCTGCACATTTAAAATGCCACTTTTTACCACCCCTGATGTGGGACAGTGACCTTTCCTCCTTAGAAACAGCAGAATGGCACTTCTTAAAGATTCTCCTTGAAACAAACACAGCAGAGTACGGTTGTGTTTCCTATCATATAGCTTTTAAACGTTCCTTTGCATTTTAAGCCCTTCTTGTAAATACAATTACACAAAAATTTAAAAATTATCTCATATTATCACTACCTACAAAGCCCTAGAACAAAATATTTAAGTGCCTGTAACCAAGTCACAACAAAGAAACTTTCCATATTTTAAGGAACTAGGGAAATAGTTAATTTGAAAGAAAATAGTTCTAAATTACTCAAAATAGCATGCAAAATCCACAGCTTTGGTCCATCACAAATCTTGATATACCAATGCCTCTCAAACATACCCAAAAATATAATGCAAACACCCCGAGACTAGAACCCCGAGCCTGTCTTTACAAGGATAACAGCCTAGAGGCTCTTTTTGTGCTAGTTTGAGGACTGAAGCTGGAGCACAAGCACCCATATAAAATAAATGGTGGGTGTCAGCCTGCAATTCTATCACTTAGGTTTGTCCAGAGAGGTTCCCCAGAGGAAGCTGGCTAGACTAGCTGGCACTGCCAGAGAGAGATCTTACCTCAGTATATAAAACTGATTAAAAACACCAAATGACCTGATTAGATATTATTATATCACCACAAATGTGCATTTCAATATTGGAAACATACACTCAGAAACACTTCTCTGGTCCACGCATTTTGCATAGTGATACAGTGTACAATCTTTTAACAAAACCCCAGTAAAATGGAAACCAAGCAGTATAACTTCTCACCCAAGTCTTGCCTGTGGTTTCAGGAAAGCTAAATGTTAGGAAGAAAGCAACCCAAACAGACACCACGTTTTTCAAAAGGAGCTCTGGCAAAGTTTTATTAAAGGAAAACTTTCTTGTTTACTTCTCACCAGTCTGTTCTGGCATGCTTCTAATAATATCAGAATCACCTAGAAAATAAAATAATAGTTTTACAAGTCATTTAATGGCAACTGATTATTACAGAATTCCCCTACTTGTTCTTTAGATAAGAAGGCAGATTAGCACTATGAGCAAATTGTTGCGGCTATCACTCTTAAAATAAATTAAAAACATCTTAAAATCTCAGCCATCCAAGACAAATAATGAATCAGACTTGGTTTGTCACCAGCATTTAGAAAACCAGACTTTAGTAAAGAACTAGGTCTGGGGACACATGCATGGTCTTTCTATAGCGAATGTCTAGCCTGTCCTGATTATCACAGAATCAGAACAGCGAGAATATTCGCAGTGTTCTACAAGGCTACTAAAATTTCTAAGCTCAAAATAAAATAGAATGCAGGCATTTACCAGAAACTATTTATTCCCAAGCAACAAAGAGATTGATTTACTTTTTATCTCGTTCACCTTCTAGCAAACTTTTCTTCCCAAGGGGGTGGGGTATGGTAAGAGGGGTTGAGGAGAGGGACAAAAAGAGTTTCACTGTGCTGTCCCAGTTGTCCTAGAACTCACTTCATTAAACAAAATTCTTAACATCAGTTAAAAAGAATTATTTACAGAAAAGCTGATTACAATGTACTGACATGCATTATCAATTCTCTGCAATTATGGCATTATCTCTTTCAATATTAAAGTCCTAATCATCTGAACTCAGGAACCAAAGCCACTGTCTAATAAGCACTTACATTAGAAAAAATATAATTTTAAAAGCATACCTGGGTCAATGATAGCCAGTGTGCATACTCTGTAGTATTTTCCACACGCTGTGCCCAGTTCAATGTTATTGCCACTGTAGTGATGGACCCCAGTTTTAGCCAACATGGCATAGTACTCTATTTCAGATTTCCTTAGGGAACAACAAAAAGGTCAGATAAAATGCCATACCAAGGTACTGACAGACTTGTGACAAATTGGTGAGGCCTTTTTAACAGTAACTAAATCACTTCCAACTCTTAAAAAAAAAAATAAATTCTAGCTGTCCTGATTATCATAGATCCTTTACTAGTGTATTGTGAAAATTATCTACTAAATACCTACTTTTTGGAGGTAGTATCCAATATTAAGTACATTGTATTCATGTTTCAATTTACTAAGTTTAAAATGTGTAAGTTACTTAAAAACTAAAGGAGTACTAGAAAAGGGTATAATAGACATAAAAAAGCCAATGCTGGCCTGGAGATATGGTTCACTGAAAGCTCTTAAGAAAGTTCAGTTTACAGCATTCACATCAGCCACCTCACAACTCCAGGAGAATCTCATGTCAGCAACAAGTATATACTCCATTTTATCGAAGAAACTAAGTGGAGGGTCAGAAACTTTAAAAAGTAAGCCCTCTTAAACCACCTACTACACAGTGAATACTACATAAGGGCTGCTGATATTACCCAAAGAATAAACACTTCAGTTCCAGGTTAAGGGATACAAATTGTTAAGATTTTAAAGTTCCACAGAACCTTGAGCTTGGAATGTGGTCCCACAGACCAACAGTGCTCCAAAGTGCTTATGAGAAATGAACTTAAAGCTCCACCCTGGACCCACTGAGTCTGAGCTTCTAATTTATTAATGTCTCCACTGCCACTATAAATCGACTGGCAAAGGTTTAAAATGAGATCAAACATTCCAAATTCTGCCACTAAGTATAGAAACCTACATAAAAGACTGAAGAGGTGTACAATTGCCATAGAAAAATCAAGGAGCATATACTACACAAGCTTCTTTAGCTTACTTAAAATACTTATGATACCATCACCTCCATAATCCAGCCAGAATTTTTCTAAACTAAAACTGGCACATGCAGCGGAGTGTTAACACTTCAAACCTTGAAAGACGATTAAAAATTCAGGATCGTGCTCCCCTGAATCTGTATCACTTGCATGCCTCCTCTAACACAATGCGCCTCAAAGGTACACTTACAGAAAACACACACAAAACAAGGTCCAAACATCAGAAAGCAACCATCATTATTCTTCCCAATGCTGGATACTTCACAGTCAATTTACAATAGGCCGCACACATTCAGGTTCCCTCCATTACCTCAAAGCTGGACAGTTGTTGGCAAGGATAACCAACTTCGCTTTGCCTTGTCTGATCATCTTCAGAGTCTGTTTGTATCCCAGCACGTACTTCCCACTTTTCATAACAAGTTGGAGCCTAGAGTTGATCGACTCCAGAGACTTTTTCTACAATGCAAACGTTTGAGACTTGAACACCACTTGCAGTCATCTCAAAACCAAACCCAGTTCCAGGTTTCTGGAACTGAACCCTTTAATGATGTCTGAGACCATACAGAGAGCCTCTCGGATTCACTTTTGAGACCCTGAAACGTCAGCGACAAGTTGTCCACCCAGTGTGTTCAATCTATCCGCCCCGGCCCGACCCAGCTCTCCACGTGAACCGGCTTCCGGGCCCGGTCGGCTTCACTCACCGTCTTCTTTGCGGCCACCATCTTCCTGCCTTAGGTGCGGGACAACCCCCAACCTAGCATACACAGAGGACAGAAGAGAGGATTATAATCCAGAGCGACAAACACCCAGCTAGCAGAGCTTCCCGAGCCGCCTAATCGTCTACCCCGCAGAGCTCACTCACCAACACCAGCCGCCAAGATGGCCGGGGAGCGAGAAAGGAAGGAGCTCCCACAATGCAAAGCTCTTCTAGGCGGACAGAGGATTGTGGGAACGGAAGCGGAAGAGAAGCCGGTCCGGGTCACAAGCGGAACAGCGCTAGCGAGAGTAGTCTGCGGTGGTTGGTTGCTATGGGGACCGGGTTACACCCGAGGCTGGGCTGCTGCGTGGCCTGGGCTCCCGCCTTTGGTTCTGGGCGTCTGTTCTGCTGCAGCGGGCAGATACCGCGGAGAGCCGGAGCTCGATGGGAGCTGGCTACGACGGCCCAGGGCTCCGTGGCGAGGCGGCAGCGACCTGGCCTCTCCTGGGCTGGTCCTTCCTGACGTTGCCTCGGGTGTGTTCCGGGAGGACCCCGGGCCGCCGCTTTACTCCGTGACTGCTCACCACGAGCGGAGGCATCTCTGTCCACCCGCCGCTGATCTTTCTGCTTGCCGCTCCGTAGGACACACACACACACACACCTTTTGTGGCGGTTTGATGCCGCTCCGTAGGACACACACACACACACACCTTTTGTGGCGGTTTGATGCCGTGCACTTGTGAGCCGACTTTGCACAGAGACCGCAATTAAAAAAAAAAAAAAAAAAAAAGCTGATGAGGTGGCTGACGGGTAAATGCGCTTGCCGCTAAGCGGACAAATGAGTTCCAAACCCACGTGGTGGGAGGGGAGCGCCAAGTCCAGCAGGTTGTTCTTTGGCCTGCGCTTGGATCGCAATACGAATGATTTTAAAATCATTTTGCTACGAAACTTGGGCCGTTGTATAAATGTAGCATTCAAGAAAAAAAAAAAAAAAACTGAAAGCCTCTACTATTTACGCACTAGCACCACCAAAAACCCAGGGCTGTTGAGATTGTTCAGTCAGTAAAGAGTGCTTGCCTTGCAAGCGTGAGGACCTGAATTTTATGCCTAAACCTCCCCGTCAATCCCCAGCCCCCAAAAGTCTGGCGTGGTTGTGCTTGTAATTCCATTTGTGGAACAGATTCCCCGAGGCTAGCTAGCCAGCCAACCTAGCCTAACCTGTCCGCTCCAGGTCTCAGAGATCCTGTGAAAAATGAGGACAACTACAGAGTAAGCACACCAGAAGTTGACCTGTGACCTCTGCCCAACTGCACAAGCATCTGTGCCACCAAATTTATATAAGCACAAAAAAGGAAAACCAGGGTAGTAAGCTGTATGGTGTGTTACTTTGCCCTGGAGGTTAGGAGAGGGAAGAACAACCCTGCCTCCCCTTGATTAAAATAATTTTTAAAAGCCGGGCGTGGAAGCCGGGCGTGGTGGCGCACGCCTTTAATCCCAGCACTCGCGAGGCAGAGGCAGGCGGATTTCTGAGTTCGAGGCCAGCCTGGTCTACAAAGTGAGTTCCAGGATAGCCAGGGCTATACAGAGAAACCCTGTCTCGAAAAACCAAAAAAATAAATAATAATTTTGCAATTTCTGTGAGTTGATCTTTTGGGAAAAAAAAAACTGGAAACTAAAACATATTACTTAGCCAACACACACTATGAGATAGTAACTGTGTTATTCTCATATTTTTACAGTTAATGTATTACAGAAGTATGAATAGAACCAGGCCTGTAAATTAGGGGTTTGTTTGGTTTTGGGTTTTGGGTTTGTTTGTTTGTTTGTTTTGTTAAGCACACTGACTGCTCTTCCAGACGTCCTGAGTTCAATTTCTAGCAACCACATAGTGGCTCACAACCATGTAATGGGGTCTGATGCCCTCTTCTGGTGTGTCTGAAGACAGCAATAGTGTATTCATATGTATAACATAAATATTTGGGCTGGAGAGATGGTTAAGAGCACTGACTGTTCTTCCAGAGGTCCTGAGTTCAATTCCCAGTACCCATATGGTAGCTCACAACCATCTATAGTGAAATCTGATGCCCTCTTCTGGCACACAGGTTGTACATGCAGAGAGAAAACACATATACATAAAATAAATAAATCTTTAAAAAAAAAAAAGTCAGGTGTTGGTAGCAGAGGCCTTTAACCCACCACTCAGGAGGCAGGGGCAGGTGAATCTCTGTTGTAAGTTCCAGGACAGTTCAGAACACTAAGAAACCCTGTCTTGAAAAAAATCTCCATACTAAATATATATGCTTTGAGAGGACTTTGCCATCCAGATGTTATTATTCCTGAATGCATCTTAGTATCCAGTATTTCATTGTGATTTTAAAAAGAATAACATAATTACAAGAGAAGAAAGTTAACACAAGCGGTGGTGGGTGGTGGCGTATGCCTTTCATCCCAGCACTCAGGAGGCAAAAGCAGGTGGATTTCTGAGTTCGAGCCCAGCCTGGTCTACAAAGTGAGTTCCAGACAGCCAGGGCTACACAGAGAAACCCTGTCTTGAAAAACAAAAACAAAAACAAAAACAAAAACAAAAACAAAAACGAAAGAAAGTTAACACAAGACTCTTCATTGTTTTTCCTTTACCAAAATTACCATTCTAAGCTTCTGAAAAACACACACAGGTACCTACATTCATTGTGCTTCCTGGATTTTGGGGGTTTTTTGTTTGTTTGTTTTTGTTTTTTCTTGCTAGGAGAATTAAAGGTGACAGGTTGTATACCTTATTAGAGCACAAACAGTTCTAACAATTTCATCTGATAGTTGTTGATTCAGTGCATTGGTCGTTGTTGTCCAGCAGCTAAAATGAGCATATTGACAGTTACATGATGCTTGTAGAACTCAGCCCTCATATTCTCGACAGTGCAACTGCACATTAACCATGCTGATAAATATGTTGGTAACAAGGGACGATGAACCCGAGGAAACAGTCTCTGAAAACTTAGTGAACGAACAGTGTGCACTCATCCAAGCGTCCTAAGGGGCAAGAGAATGGCAGCTACCCAGTCCCCTCCCATCCAACAGATTACACAACCCTGAGTTGGAAGCCAGCCAGAGTAATGCTTCTCCTTGTAATCTACTTTATTTTTCCATTTTCTATCCAAGGTAGGATAAATTTTTATACCCATTGGTACAAAGAGCCAAGTAAGAATACTTACTTCCTGTGTCTATTATGGGGAGTGATGCTTTTGGAAGGTAAAGTGCTGTCTATGTACTTGGTCTTTGTTTAGGTTAGCACTCAGGAAGAAGAGGCAGATGGATCTCTGAGTTCAAGGCCAGCCTATTCTACAAAGAGTGTTCCAGAACAGACAGGAACACTGCTACACAGAGAAACCCTGTCTCAGAAATCAAAAAAGGAAAATAAGAAAAATCACAGTAGCAGGTCTGATCAGATAGTATTAAGCCAGTCATCTAATAAGACTAAAAGAGGTCAGGTAATTGTTGAGATCTGTCAGGCATGCATTGTGTAGTCTGCAGGCTTATGCAGAAACAACAAAAGGAAGCCCAGTTAAGTAGAAAAGCAGTTTATTTCAAAGTTCAACAAATGGACATGATAATCAGAGATCAAGACCCAGGACTGTGCAGACTAGGCATGGGAGAAACAACATGTTTCTGGTTCAAGGCAAACTGCAAAGCACAAGACCTCAGGACCTCAATCTTCTTTTGGATGGTGCCTTAATTGAGTGCTTCACTTACAACTCCACCACTCTAAAGGTTTGTCTGCTTCTGGGTAGATACATGGAAAGACCAGTAAGTCATGTACAAATTAACCTATTGCCATGCTTGTGTTATAATAATAATATATTATATTGTGTTATAATAATAATAATAGTTCTTTGATAAGATACAACTTGGAATGGAATGTGTCAGGCAGGTAGGGTGTCTTGTTTTCATTTTCTCATTTGGACATGGGACAATCTTGCTATGCTGCCTAAGGTGATCTCAACACCCTGGGCCCAAGTGATTCTCCTTGCTTAGCATGACCCCCATCCCTCAGTAGTTGGGAATGTGGGGTGGGGTGGGGTGGGATGGCATATTTACATCTGGCAAAGGATGTCTATACCTTAATGACAGGACCACTGATGAGTGATATTGGCAAAGATGTAGTGAATAGGAATAACAGGTCTGATCTAGCATCCATTACAGTCGAAAGTATCTGCTTACCTAGGGATGCAGAGATGGCTCAGTGGGTAAAGTGTTTGCCTCAAAAGCATGAGGACCCGAATGCAGACCCCTAATGCAAATCCACATAAAGTTAGATTCCATAGTGTATATGATTCCAGCACTCTTTCAGCAAGATGGGAGGTAGAGATAGGAGGGTCCCTGGAAGTTTGTGAGTGAACACAGTAGCAAACAAGAGTCTCTGTATCAAAGTCAAAAGCAAGGATCAACTCTAGCGGTTGTGCCAGACATTCCTGAACTGGGTTTAATCCCAGCACTCAGTGTGCAGAGTGCTGTGAATTCCAAGCCAGCCTGGTCTATAGATAGAGTTCCTGGATAGCTAGGGCTGCACCCAGAAACCTTGTTTCAGAAAACAAAAAACAAAAAAACAAAATTATATACCATGCAGTTATACAAACTTGCACCTCTCTCTCTTTATCTCTCTCTCTCTCTCTCTCTCTCTCTCTCACACACACACACACACACACACACACACACACTGATGTCCTAAAAGCAATCCATTTTGTCTTTGTCCATTGGCTGCTAGATCTCATCAGAGTATCATTTCAGAGACTTTACATTTGCTGGGAAACTCTGGAAAATGGAAGAACAAGTTGTGGAGCCCCAGTCTGCCTTCTATCCCTGTTCCTATATTCATTTTATTCCTGTGCTGATTTATAAAGCAAGGGGATGGTTCCTGAAAAACACTAACACTCATTAAGTACCTGGTTGTTATTGTTTGCCTAATAACCAAGAGCCTCCTCTAAAGATGACAGAAGTCACCAAGACTTAGTCAACAAATTATCCCTGAGGGAACTTCAGGCAATTCCTAAAACTGGTTGATTAAGAAAATGGAAAACTCGGGGGCTGGTGAGATGGCTCAGCGGGTAAGAGCACCCTACTGCTCTTCCGAAGGTGATAAGTTCAAATCCCAGCAACCACATGGTGGCTCACAACCATCTGTTACAAGATCTGGCTCCCTCTTCTGGAGTGTCTGAAGACAGCTACAGTGTACTTACATATAATAAATAAAAAATAAATCTTAAAAAAAAAAAAGAAAATGGAGAACTTAACTGAATCCTAGTTTAGCATAAAATGTACAGTTTGGGGAATTTAAAGTGACATATTTTGCTTTTAGTTAATATATAAATTATATATATATATATATATATATATATATATATATATATATATATATTTGGTTTTTGGAGATAGGGTTTCTCTGTATAGCCCTGGCTGTCCTGGAACTCACTTTGTAGACCAGGCTGGCCTCGAATTCAGAAATCCACCTGCCTCTGCCTACCAAGTGCTGGGATTAAAGGAGTGCACCACCACACCCGGCTTATAAGTTATATCTTACCGCAAAAAAATTTTTAAAAGCCTTCGATAGCTAAATTTAAAATGTCTTTTATGAGGCTGGAGAGATGGCTTAGAGGTTAAGAGCACTGGCTGTTCTCCCAGAGGTCTGGAGTTCAATTCCCAGCAACCACATGGTGGCTCACAACCATTTGTAATGGGATCTTATACCCTCTTCTGGTGTGTCTGGAGACAGTGGCTATGTACATAAAAATAAAATAACAATAACGTAAAAACAATTTTCAAAATTTGACTTTTATTTTTTAAAAGCTTGTGAATGGAGTCGTCATGAACTGTGTTTCTGCACCCAAACTGATATTATACAATGGACCTCTCAATGTGGCTGTTTCTGTAAATCGGGTTTTTAGGATATATTTAACGTTAAATGATAAGTCCCCAAACCAATAGTTCTATAGCCTTATAAAAGGTAGTATTAAGACATAGACATACAGAAGGACATGTTGCAAGGAGAGCCATCTGTCAGTCAAGGAGAGGACCTTAAAAAAAATCTGTGTCTGTTTTCTAATCTCTCCAACTGTGAGCAAATACATTTCTGTTGTTCAAGGAGCTCAGTCTATGGTGTTTTGTTATAGCACCCCCAGCAAACTAATACAGATGATAATGAAGCACACTGGATAATTAAGAGTTTGTGAGTATCTACTGGTGTAGATCAATAAGGGGAGCATAAAGGAAAATGCATCCTTAAAGTAAAATGCCAATTAGCAAATGTAGAAGGAATAATATGAGTAGAAAGTCACCATTCCACAATGGTAATAACTGATCCAAGTTAGAGATGATAGGCTAAAAGTAGCTATAAGAGTTTGATGGGAAACAGGACTTGACTTAGCCTACCAGTCTCATCCCTTACACTACAATCATACAGTATCAACTCTGCAGGGGAGAAACCCAGTAAGCACTACCTTAACTTCCCAGAATCAGGGCGCTCTGGTTTGGATGATTCCTTAGCAATGAGTGGGAATCACTACGGTCAAACTTCATCACGTGAAAACAGTATTGAACAAACTAAACAGAACCAAAACAAAAATGTTCAATAAGGACATATAGCCTGTTCTGAACATTAAAGCCATTGAAGACAAAGCAAGGGTGTGTGTGTGTGTGTGTGTGTGTGTGTGTGTGTGTGTGTGTAATGTGGCACAGCACTTCAGGGCACTTACTGTTCTTCCAGATGACCCGGGTTAGATTTCAAGCACCCACATAGAGGCTCACAACCATCTGTAACTCTAGTTCCAGAGACTCCAACTCCCTTTCTGGTTTCTGTGGGCACTATGTACACATGTGATACCAAACCACTCAGACACAAAATTTAATGGCCTGGCATGATAGTGCTCACTTTTAATCTCAGCACTCAAGAGGCAGGGGCAGGCGGAGCAGTGGTGGCCCACGTCTTCAATCCCAGCATCTAGGAGGCAAAGGCAGGCAGGCAGATTTCTGAGTTCGAGGCCAGGCTGGTCTTCAAATCTACAGAGTGAGTTTCCAGGACAGCCAGGGCTACACAGAGAAACCCTGTCTTAAAAAAAAAAAATTGAATTTGAGGCCAGACTGGTCTACATAATGAATTTCAAGACAGCCAGGACTAGGACTATGTATGGACCCTCCTCTCAAATAAGAAAAAAATTAAAATGGTAATTTTAAAAATTAATTAAGCTGGGCGTGGTGGCACACGCCTTTAATCCCAGCAGAGGCAGGCAGATTTATGGGTTCGAGGCCAGCCTGGTCTACAAAGTGAGTTCCAGGACAGCCAGGGCTATACAGAGAAACCCTGTCTCGAAAAACCAAATATATATATATATATATATATATATATATATATATATATATATATATATATCATTAAGAAGACAAAGCATGATTAGGGAAACTGTTCCAGATGAAAGCAAACAAAACAGAAGCAGGACACCAGAGAGATAGGTGTAGTTCTGAATGCACCAAGAGCTTGGAGCTGACTGTAAAGGGCAGGTCTAGCAGTTTGGTATTCGTTGTTGAACTTCCTTGTGGTAACTGTTCGAGTTATGTAAGAGGATAAAGCTGTCACCGCACATCTAGTCTAACAATCAATTGCCTCTGGCTGCAGCCGCCGCCCCTCCTCCCCCCAGCTATTTAGGGACGATTGTTCACCCTATCCCTCCCAGCACTTCGCCTTGTCCCCCATCTCATCTCCGGAGCTTTTCCCCATTTCCCTTCCCCGCGCCCTATGCCTCCTGTACAGCTGGCTCCTTGGTTTTAATTGCCCCTGCTCTCTCTTGCCTGCTGGTCCTCCAGCTGTCTGGAACTCTGTCCTCTCGGGCTTTATCCACCTGTGCGTCTCTCGCTTGCCCTTCCAGGTGCGCACCCCGTAGCCAGAACTCTGCTAGGCGAGCCTGCGCCTTGAGCTCTTGGGAAAGCAAGATCACATAGTTGGGGAAACTTCAGCAGCTCGGTTTGCGGTGAGCATCGCATCCACGCCCTGCGATCGACACCCGTGTGGGGCTGGGCCAGGTGACTGCGCTTTGAGCGATGGGCTGCTCCAGCAGCGCCCTCAACAAAGCGGGCGACAGCAGCAGGTTCGGCAGCGGAGGTGAGCAAGGGACCCACACTGCACCAACGTGGGGGGATTATGAGTGATGGCTGCCCCCAGATCCAGAGGGTGCGGCCCTGGCCCAGCCTCGCCAGCAGGAGGAGAGCCCCTCCTTCTCACAGAAGGAGACCGCAACTGGGAGGGTGGGATTGAGGGGTACCCATCCAGTGCGCCCACGGGTGTGTGCCCGCTCAGGAGCTGAGTGCTGCTTTGCCTGGTGGGAGCGAGGGTTCTTGGTGCTAAATTTACTAACTAAACTAGATCCGACGTCCCCCTTCACCATGCAGGTGAGAAATGTCCCATTGAAAGTCCCATTTTGCTCTTCTGTGGACAGTTCTGCATTGCCAGATGACAAAATACGGAGAACACCCATGAGCATTCCCTTCATATAATAGGTTCCTTCCGAGGTTTTGAGAGATCACAAACACTTTCCCCTGGCCTCAATTTATATATTCTTAAGGCATATTGTGTGTGATGAAAGGTGGCCATCACTGATTATTGTTAAGAAATTCAGCAAGCACATTTTAATCATCTGTGTATAGTAAGTGTACACAGATGCTGGAGAGGAATATAAACACGTACAATCATTCTGACAGTGATAAGTACTGTAGAATGAATAGATATAGATCAATGAACTAGAGAGTGACTGGATTTTACAGTCAGTAGATTACAATAGTTCTTAGATTATAAATTGCTAGCATTTTGGACACAGGCTTATAACGTTGAGTGCATTCCCTCAAGCAGCTTATAGTCTTTGTCGGGGCACGACATTTTAGGGGGAATTTTACTTTAAAAAAAAAAAAAAACAACAAAAAAAAACCTTTCAACCGGTGTTACTGCAGAAGCAGCGGTTTTTGGTTGTTTTGTTTTCAGGCAGAGAACACAAGATTATCACTCATGATATTTCAGAATGTAGCCAATATATCCTTCTGAGAAACGTATTGCTATTATTTTTGTGCTGTGAGCATCGAGATTTCTACCTTCTGTAGATAAACAGAAAGTGAGGAAGTAGACAAAAATCAAAGTTCAATGTGCAAATGATTCAAAGCCTTTGTCACTAACAGTGTAAAGACATGGGAAGTCTATTTTAAAGCACAGTGTCTGCTGACTCTACCCCACTTCTACCCCGAGTTCAGAACCCTCATACTTCAATGACCTCCATTAAGGCCAATACAGTTAGAAATTGTTTTCATGTTTCATGTCCCATTTTATAAAATTAGATGGATTTTTGCCCTTGTCCATGATAATTCATGAGAACTTATGACAAATGTGAAAAGGTGATGTTTTCAAGAGATAACATTCTCACAGATTCTTTCATGCCCTCTCAGTGGTGTCCTGGCTAGAGTGAGTGTAGCTCAATGTTAGAACACACACACACACACACACACACACACACACACACACACACATCCCAGGGAATGTAACTCGAGGGAGGAATGGCAAATGTATCTAATCAATAGGATGGGGGATAAAGCTCCCATTCTCTCATTTAGAAGGCATTTGATCACTATATTAACAGTTCATATGAGTTAAATTCTTACTTTTTAAAATCCTTGATTTCTTTGCATAAATGTTGTTCTGAAAGAAATGTTAAATACTTGCCAACAAATTTGAGTGTATAGGAAATTGGTTGGTATGCACCATAAATTGCTTGAGACACACACTGAATCACCCAACAGGTGCATTGCCTCAGAGACTCCATGGGACAATACGCTGGTAACTGAATACTGTTCTATGCTCAGCATTTCAACTTTGTGATCCTAGAGGCCTGATAAATAATTCATTACTCTCTGTACAGCTTAACATTTCTTTAAATTCTAGATATAACCCAAGCCTGTGTATGTGTGCTTTTAGATAAAAAAGTCCACATTTATTAAATGCCTGTAATATGCATCCAGTCACTTCAGTGCCTAACCATGTTTAGTGTGTAATAGGCTCTTGGTGAAAAATGGAAGCTTCACACTGGTGAACGGATCTAGTGGGCAGAAGTACAGGATTGTAAAGGGAATGGCAGTTAGTCTAAAATGGCAGAAGACTGTGAAAGACTCCCAAACGTCACTTCTTCTGTCAGTTCCTAACTATAATGTCAGAAACTTTGCCATATTCCAATTAGGTTCCATTGTGAGACTACTCTTAAATCAGATACACCTGCACACCCTCCTCCACCAATGGTGATGCAGCCCTTTAATCCTAGCACTTGGGAGGCAGAGACAGGTGGATCTCTGTAAATTGGAGGCCAGTTTGGTCTACAGAGTGAGTTAAATAAACAAACCTCCCAAGCCTTATTATAGGGGGGGGTGGCTTTTTTTTTTTTTTTTTTGACAAGGTCTAATTTTAAGCCCTGGCTGGCCTGGAACTCAGAAAGTGCTGGCTGCCTCATCACCATGCCCAGCTTCAGATCTCCCAAATCTTATAAATACGGTACCTTTCACTTCCACCGTGACAGTAGCCTTACTTAAGGTCGCTATTGCTGTGATAAGCATCATGACAAAAAGCAACTTGGGAAGGAGAGATCGTACTTCACCACTGAGGGAAGTTAGGGTGGAACCCTTGGCAGGAACTGAGAAGCAAAAACTGAAACAGAAGCCACAGAGAACGCTGCTTAGGGGTTTTCTCCCCATAGTTTGCTCAGCCTGCTTTTTGATATATCATCTGCCCAGGGATGGCACTGCCCATAGTGAACTGAACCTACCCACATCAGCAATCTTCCCACAGCCTTGCCCACAGGCTAATCTGTTAGTAGCATTTTCTCAGTTGAGGTTCTGTCATCCCAAATGACTCTAGCTTGTGTCAAGTTGTCAAACAAACAAACAAACAAACAAACCAAACCTACCCAGGACAACTACTAAGAGTAATTGTTAGGGCAGTATTTTTCCTTCACTGCAGCTAACCAACAGCAAACTTCAACAGACTATTTTATCAGCGGGCTGTTTGGGAGGGGTTTAATGCTTTTTAAAAGAGATATGTTTATTTTGTTTTATACGTTTGAGTGTTTCATCTGCATGTATGTATGTGGACCATGTACATGCAGTGCCCAAGGAGGTCAGAAGAGACCATTTGACCCCTGAGAAGTAGAGTTACAGATAGTTATGAGCACCATGTTGGTGCTAGGAACTGAACCTGGGTCTTCTGTAAGAGTAACCAGTGCTCTAAATCACTGAACTATTCTCCAGCCTCCCTGGGAAGTGTTTTAAAGAAGCCACATTTGACAATATAGGAAATTTCATTAAATTCTGACCAAGATTTCCTAAGTGCTCAACTTGCAAGCAGTATACTGTACTCGGGAACCGTTGAGCCTCGTACACAGTATCCAGTAACAGAGATGAGATGAATTCATACTGGGTTTCACCTTTAATATTTTCATTTTCATTGAACACAGCAAATTATACATTTTACTTATGAGTACTACCTTGGAGGATGAAACCCCAGTCTCACAGAGACACAGGAGTAGACTGTTGGTTGTGAGTAGCAGGGGTAGACAGAGGAATGGGAAAATGTCAGCCAAAGAGTATGGAGCTGCAGTTATGTAAGATGATTAAGTCCAGAGATATAAACACCATAATGACAAGAGTCTATCTAGGTGATGCTATACATAAAAAAGAAGATGGAGAATCTATATAAATATTTTAAAACATCGTGGTGCTGGGGAGATGGCTCAGTGGGTAAAGAAACTGCCTGACAGGCCTGCATCCCATCCCCAGAGCCCATGTAAAGGTAGAAAGATAGAGAGAGCTGAGCCACAACGTTGTCCTCTGACCTCTATACATGTATGATGGTACAGTGAAGCCCATCATGAGCCAGGCGTGGTGGTGCATGCCTTTAATCCCAGCAGAGGTAGGCAGATCCCTGAGTTTGGGGCTAGCCTAGTCTAAAGACAGAGAGTTCCAGGATAGCCAGGGCTACAGAGAAACCCTGTCTTGAAAAGCAGAGAAAGAAAGAGAGAGAGAGAGAGAGAGAGAGAAAAGGGGGGAGGGAGAGAGGGAAAGGAAAAGAGAGAGAGAGGAGAGAGAGAGAGAGAGAGGAAGAGGGAGGGAGGGAAAGGAAAACCTAATCATGTTGTGTACTTAAATGTAGATAATTAAAACACTCCTTAAAGTTGCTGTTGGTAATTATCTGTTGACTGGGTCACTTCATTTAACCCTGACAACAATGATGTAACTAAGAATTATGCTTATTTCTACTTTACAGAGACTTACAAATAATTTGCCACAAGTCAGGGCTGCCGAGGCTTCAAGTGGAGCTTCGGACACAGGTTTTTGAGCCAGTTTGTGTAACTATAATTGTTTTTGTATCAAATCACTCTGGACCCCCATTGGGTATGTGGTCACTCTGGAAACCACAGAAGAAATACTAAAAAGTATTAAAAAAATAGTACTTACTCCTATACCTAGGTGTTATGCAAATATATAACATATACTATTTATAAATATGTAATGTATTACATAAAGATATGATATATCTCACTGTTGTAAAAATGTCATATAATTGTGTACTAGTATATTATACCATATATTATTATTATATATTCATAATACATTAGTATATTTCTTTGGTTGTTTCCACATCAAGTGACTATATACTTAATGGGGATTTAGAGTGATTTGAGGCATACAATATAAATATATTACAAGTAAAGCACCTATTATAATTCCTAAGACTAGGAGAAGTAGAAATATTTGGTGAGCATTTTTAACTTTAAGCACTTTTTACAAGCTACATGTGCATGTGGCATTGTAACAGGTGGTTGTGAACCACTGATGTGAGTGCTGGAAACAGAACTCTCAACTTGGGCTCTTTCCCGCTGAGTCGTCTCTCTGACTTTCCCACCTATCTTTTGAGTAATTCTCTACCTGGACCTAAGGATCACTGGACTGGGCTGGCTGGCCAGTGAGCTTCGGAGATCTGTCTGTGTCTGACCCTTCAGTTCTGAGATTATAGGTGCCACCTCTGGGTGGCTCTGGGGATCTGATCTCAGGTCCTTGTGCTTGCCTGGTACTTTACAAACTGACCTATTTTCTTGGACCCACAAGATCCTATTTTCTAGGCTCAAATGTCAATCAGCCAGCTGATACTGATTAGATAGCTAATGGGAGGCACGGGAATAATGGATTCCACTAATTGTGGGTGAATATTTGCTGGGACTAAGTTTCCTGCCTACCCATAGGACTGCCCATCTCCCCTGAAGCCAGTACACAAGTGTGTGCCTTGGAGACAGAGGAAAATGGCCTCTGGCTGCTCCAGGCTTAGAACAGGCCCAGGTTTGCTACAGTACCATTTGCATTTTTATTTAGAAAACTGTGAGGAGAGAGGCTTTTGTTTGGGGAAGAAAGGATAAATAGGCACAGGTTAGAATGTCTTAAGTTTGTTGGAATAAATTCTAAGCATTACAGCCATTTCTGGTCTAATGGAATCTGAGCATGAGGCTTTGTATCACTTCATCGGCTTTAATGTCTCTAATGATCTCCGTAGCCTCTTCCCCGTTCTGCTCCTTGCTGACACTTGAGTAATGACTGTTTCATCATTCATTCCTGATATAAATGCCACCCCTTTCTGCCAGGGCTCTCCACCTCTACAGTTTACAGTTTAAGCACCAAAGTGGACAAAATAAATACAGGGTAATTATTGATTAATCCATTACTAGGTTAATGTGTACATTTCCACTGGCAGCTATAATCGTCTGTTTGTTCTAACAGGAGTTCTCACTAGCTGCTTGGAGTCTGTTCCCTAGGCAATCAGTGAGGTTTAAATTTCACATGGTAAGAGGATGGTCTTTGTAAAGGTCTTTGTCCAGCTTTCAACTAATATTTTCACACAGCAGATTTTCAATCTTAATCAGGTTGTTGTTGCACTGTAATTGAAGGGCATCACTAAAGTTAACATTAATTCATAGAGTTTTTTCTTCCATATAGATACTATGTAAATGGGATTTTTTTTCATGTGCTAGAAGTCTCTGGATTAAGTTTTGAATGCTCAAAGTGCCTAGGTACTACACACCACTATTTTAGATAAAATGTAGGGAATGCAGATGTATGGCTCAAAATGTGAAGGTTTTGAAAAAACCACCTCTGTTGTCTCATTATTTGGTGTTTTGTTGGTGATATGTTTTGTTTTAAACTCTCACTCTGTAGCTCAGGCTAGCCTTGAATTCGCCAGATAGCCCATGCTGCTTTCCTGCCTCCTGCCTCAGCTCTCTAAGAGCTGACACTACAGGCATGCCATCCCTACAAAGGTGGGGTTTAGGGTTTTGTTTGTTTATCAACTGCTTGTTTTTGTATATTTTCCCTTGAGTTTTGTTTTTATTTTTCATTTTTGGTATTTTTCTCTTTTATTGAAAGTAGATTTTTTTTTCCTCACATAACATATCCTGATTATGGTTTCCCCTCCATCTCTTCCTCCCAGTTCCTCCGCACCTCTCTCCCATCTGGATTCACCCCCTTCTGCCTCTCGTTAGAAAACAAACATGCTTCTAAGAGATAATAATAAAATAAGTTAAAACAAAACTTTACATATCAAAATAGGACAAAACAAACAGAAGGAAAGAACCCAAGAAAAGACACAAGAAAGAGACACAGATGCAGAGAGCCACTCTTTCACACACTCAGGAAGCCATAATGTCTGTGCAAATCATCTGCAAGGTAAACAGACAGAAGACAATTATAAATAAAATAAAAATAAACAAGATAGTTTTTTAAAAGGGAAAACGTTCTGACAAGACATTATGAGACAACCTCCAAAGATTGCCTTGAGATCATTTTCTGTTGGCATCTCCTGCTGGGCATGCAGTCTACCCTTACGTACTCATTTGTTTCTACCCTTGGAGAAAACTGAATTTTCATTTGCAAGTGGTTATCTATTGGAAATAGCTTCTGGGTGAGGGGTGGGACATGTGTCCACCTCTCTCAGCTCTAGGACCCCATCTCATGCAGGCCCTGGTTTTGAGACAGGATCACATTATGTAGGCCAGATTGGTGATCCCCCTGACTCAGCATCATGGATTCTGGCATAGTAATCCTCAGCTGAGAGGTTTGTGTTCGTTTGTTTTGTTTTGTTTTTTTTAAATGCATTGCAGATATTCTTTTCTTGGCTTTGTAAAACATAGTGCATCTACCCACTGTTTCATATCTTTTTCAAGTCTAACAAGATGGAAGCACTGTTATCACTTCTATACCTACAAAATAATCTGTTGTGTGACTTATTTGGCTAGTCCCCTACTGGGGGGGCCTTTTGATCTCTCTCCAGTCTTTCCTTTTGTGAACAAGGTTGTGTGTGGTGAAATCCTTTGTGCATACATCATTTTGAATGTGTGCAAGCATATCTGCAGACAGTTCTCAGAAGTGGCATTGCTAGGTCGAAGGAGGTACATGTTTATAATTTTGATAGAAAATGGCCTAAGGGGCTGGGGAAATGGCTCAGCGGGTTAGAGCACCCGACTGCTCTTCCAAACGTGATGAGTTCAAATCCCAGCAACCACATGGTGGCTTACAACCACCCGTAACAAGATCTGACGCCCTCCTCTGGTGCGTCTGAAGTCAGCTACAGCGTACTTATGAAGAATAATAAGAAATGAATCCTTGGACTGGAGAGACCAACCGGAGCAAGCTAGGTTGTCCGGAGCGAGCGGAGCCGAATGGGGACGGCTGGAACAAGCGGGGCCAACCGGAGCAAGTGGAGCCGATCAGAGCGAGCAGGGCCGACTGGAGCGAGCGTGGCCAGCTGGAACAAGCAGGCCCGTATAGGGGCGGCCCGGAGCGAGTGGGGCTGGCCGGAGCGAGCAGAGCCTGCGGGAGCAAGCGGGGTCGAGCGGAGCAAGCGGGGTTGACCGGAACAAGGGGAAAAAAAAAAAAAAAAAGAAAATGGCCTAAATACCTCTATGACAGTGGCAGAAGTTTATAACCTCAACACTGAGTTTTTCTCACAACAGAAATCTTTCAGACATTTACACAGCCACATCAATGCAAGAGAAGGGAGGATGCAGGAAAGAGGCCAACTGCTTGATTACAACTTCATTTTGTGCTTTTAGTACCCAGAGAGGTCTTAAAGAACAAACATTAGTACCAAATATACCTGGAAAACGAAAGCTATGTGGGGAGGAGTATTGGATATATTGAGCTACAGCTTAAGACTATGTGTGACCCCAAAGCTCCCACTTAGCAGGCAGCCTCCAGTTCACCTGCAGTCTAGCCCTACATACACATGTGTTTTTACCACATCACAACCTTATATGTAGGAAAAATGGATTCAGTAACTATGGAGAGTGAGTGGAGAGGGTGGATTATCTGGAGTCTGTGAAGATAGGAGGATTATGCAGAAAAGCAGAACAAGAGTGAGGATTCTAGAGATGACAGGCAAGGGAAGGGAGCTCAGGTGGTGCAAGACTGGGGCTGTGACAAGTCTCTCAGGTTTGTAGGAAGGCAAACAGTAAAACAAAGCTTCACTGTGTAGCACGAGCTTCTGCAAGGCTGGCTCATCCAGGTTCATAGGCAGTTTCGTTTCTGTGTTAATGTTTTACAACATCAAGTCTGAAAAGATATCACAGCACCCGGGAGGTTTACTCAAAGCCTTTCCACTATTTGTTAAAAAACATCAAACTCTTGTATGCATGAGATTTGGTATGTGTGAGTGTTGGTACTACTGGGTCATAACTATTTTTTCATTAATTATTTATTCACTTTACATCCCAATATCTGCACCCCTTTTCCTAGTGCCCCCTCCCACAGCTCCTTCCTCACCATTCCCCCCTTTCTTTCACCCCATCCTGGCACATCAAGTTTCTACAGGAAACATCCTTTCCCACTGAGTCCAGACAAGGCAGCCCAGTAAGAGGAATGGGATCCAGAAACAAGCAACAGATTCAGAGACAGCCCCTCTCCAGTTGTTGGGGGACTTGCATGAAGACCAAGCTATATATCTGCTACATATGTGTGTGTGTGGGCTAGGTCCAGTCCTCTTTGGTTGGTGGTTTAGTCTCTGGGAACCCCCAAGAGTTCAGGTTAGTTGAGTTTGTTGGTTTTCCTGTGGAGTTCCTATCCCCTTCGGGTCCCTCAATCCTTCCTGCAACTCTTCCACAAGACTCACTGGACTCTACTTAATGTTTGGCTCTGCCTCTGCTTCCATCAGCTGCTGGGTGGAGCCTCTCAGAGTTATGCTAGGCATAATTGTTTTTTAAACGAAATATTAGAATTCAGTATTGACCAATGAGTTTAAATGTCTCCCAAATGTCACAGCGCCTCAGAGACTTTGGAAATTACCCTCTTTGACTCTCCCCCTAGGAATTTCCTTAAAGTTCTAGAGTGTACTTTGGTAGAGTATTGCGTTCTTATATTTAAGTCCAAGGTTATCCAACTTTTGCCTCTAAGAATGAAGATTTTTTTTTTTTTTGAAAAATGGGCCTAGGAATCCAGCAGAGGAGGGGAAGGAAGGATTTGTAGGAGTCAGAGGGGTCAAGGACAGCACAAGAAAGCCCACAGAATCTACTAACCTGTTAGATGATCGCAGAGACTGAACCACCAACCAGGGAGCCTGCGTGGGTCTGACCTGGGCCCTCTGTGTATGTTACAGTGTGTAGCTTGGTCTTCTTGTGGGACTCCTAACAGCGGGAGCTGGAGCAGTCTCTGACTCCTTGGCCTGCTCTGGAGGCCCTTTTCCTTATGTTGGTTTGCCCCATCCAGCCTTAATATGAGGGGAAGTCCCTAGTCTTACTGCAAGTTGATGTGCCATTTTTGGTTGATGTCCATGAGAGGTCTGCCCTTTTCTGAAGAGAAATTGAGGAGGAGTGGATGGAGTGTGGGCTGGGGACAGACGTAGGGGGGGACTGGGAGGAGAGGAGAGAATATTCAGTCAGAATATAAAAAAATAAATAAATGAAAAAACATTTTTAAATGCCCCTAGGAATTAAGCGTTGCAAAGGTAGGTGAAATTTTTAGCATGTCTATCTCTGTTGTGTATCCGTTTCTCAGTCTGTGGGAATGAATGACTTAACAATGTGCTGGTGATTCTTCAGCCCTCAGGAAACAGTCAGGGTGACAACAGCCCAAGATGCTCTGGAGCATCTGATAACCTTTTCTAGTTGCCTTGGACACTGCAGTCATGAACACAACCCCTATTCCCATCCATTATAGATACATAATTTTAAAATTAGGGGCTGGAGAGACAGTTAAGCACTAACTGCTCTTCCAGATGACCAAGATTCAGTTCCCATCTCCCATATGGGGGATCACAATTGTAATCCAGTTCAGAGATCCAATGGCTTCTTCTGGCCTATAAAGGCATTGCAATCAAATGAACATACCCCCCACACACATAATAAAAAAATAAAATAATACTTTAGAAAATAAAAAAATGAATCTATATTTTTAAAAATGCAGATGAGCTGGGTATAGTGGTGCCCACACTTAATCCCAGCATTCTTGAGGCAGAAGCAGGTATGTCTCTGTGTTCGAGGCCAGCCTGATCTACATAATGAGTTTCAGGCTAGCCAGGACTACACAGAGAGACCATGTCTCAAAACAAAACAAAGAAAACAAACCAAGAATGTAGGTTCTGCAGCTGTGGTAGCAGGTACATAGCTGTAATGTGAAAAACCCAATTTTCCCGCTTGCCTGCAAGAGAGAAAATAGTGGGGGCCAGAGTCCTTCTGCGAGTATTCCTTTATTGAATCCACGTGGAGAGAAAGAGAGAGAGCGTGGGAGAGCGTCCCCAGAAATACCTTGTTCAAGATTACCTCAGTGTGACGTATGACACTTGGGTTGGCTGGCTGCCTTAAGATATGCCCCGGGATTGGGCGGTGACTTGTGGCTGTCAAGACGCAGGCGCCCTTGAATTTGCATACATCTCTAGGCAGCCGGCGCTGATGCGGACTCTGGAGCCGCCGTGGGCGGTAACTTACGTGATTTCGTCACCATGCCTGCGCACTGAGTTTGTTTACGTTTTCAGGAGACTGGTTCCTAGATAACCCGTTCCGGGGAGCGCCGGGCAGCTTTGCGGCTCCCCACACTGTAATCCCAACACTAGGAAGATGTAGGCAGAAGAATAATAGTCCCTGTTTTCAATAATGGGAAAAAAAAGAAAGAGTGTGGGCCTATGGATGGACTGTCTGCACTCAAGTCTTGGTTCAGAACCACTTGTTAATTGTGTTACTTTGAACCAGTCACTCCTTTTTCTTTGCCTAGTGGCTAATTGTGATGTCTTTTTCCCGAAGTTGTTGTAAGGGATCGTCCAGTTAACGTATCTGGATAGAGACTAAATACTGCCCAAGACAGGGGTGGCACACTGGGCTGCCAGCGAAATGCGGCCAAGTTTCAGTGGAACACAGACCTACACATTTATTATGCATTGTCTATGGCTGCTTTCTCAGTACAGCAAGATGAGAGATCTTGTACTAAAATCAATGTTGATTTTTTTCCAAATGAATTAATGAATTCACTTAACATGCCAGTCACTGCCCCCTGCCCTGTTACATAATTCCTCCCCCAAAACACTGGTTTTTAAACTTAACCTCTATAGGTCTTTTTAGTTAATATGTTCTTCAATTACATGAAATATTGCTTAAATTCACCTCTGCTCAAAATGAGGACCCTGTTAATATCTACTGGCAGACAGAGCACATTGCACTTTGGGCTGGAATTGGAGTCATGGTAGCAGGACAACACATTCTCTCACTGTGCTGTAGGAGGGCGGGGAAGGGTACAACCATCCCGAATAGCTCCCGGTGTTGCTGGGATGGGGAGTATTCTTCCCAGAGTAAGACTGGGAAGAAAGCCAGGAAAGAATGAGGATGGCGGACCACTCTGCTGGGCAGACTCATACTCTACCATTATTTTCCAAAGTTGCCTAATAGTAGATTTCCGTGACTAAGCTTATGAGAGAGATGGAAGGCATCATGGCCTGGGGGCGGGGGGGCTCTCCATAGAAGAATTAAAGTAAAAGTTCTCAGAACCTAAAGCCTCCACAGTAGCAGCACAGAACACACCGAGAGCATTTCCTTGGAATACTGTAGAAATCTATGAAGATTGGCTGAGGCCTTCAGGGTTCTGTGTGGCTTAGCATAGGGAATATTGACCTCAAGTGTTTCTCCTTGCTGTGTAGAAAATTTTCACTTCTAATCAAGGCAATGAACTTGACTAAAAAGCTTCTACTGTAATGTGAATTTCAGGTATGTTAGCTGTGGTTCTAATCCTTCCAGTAATGTGGCCTGGAATTTAGTTTCTTTGTGTGCCTACCACAACCCTGCTTGCAACAAGGGTTCTGTTGGTTCAGCTGTCACAACACATTTGTACATGAGCCGATTTAGAACAGAGTCAGAGATAATGAGCCTCAGGGGATTAGGCCCAGAGCAGGGTAAGATTGGACGAAACAGAGGGTTCAAAAAGCAGACACATCTTTAACCAATTCTGGGTGTGGAATCAATTCATCTTTCCTCAGCACTTATTACAGAATGATGTAGACTAGATACCAAAATAAAAGTAGGTCACTGTTTTCAAGTTAGGGTGCCAGAGGACGTGCACTGTTTTATCTACCTTAAGGATGGGGTTCATGTGGTGTGTATGGAGATGCATGAGTGCCAGGTACCATATGAGTACCAAGTTGTGGTTGGTGAGGAAGTAGGTATTGTTTGAATTTTCCTACAGACAGTAAGCTCTAAGATAGCAGGAGAAAGCCCTTCCTGCTACAATCCCTGTGCCCAGTCCATAGCCTCCTGTGGCAGACGCTGAAGAAGACTTGATAGAAAATAAAATCAAAGCCACAAGTGGAATGAAACACTTTTTACGTGTAATTTGAAAATCATTTTTATTCAATTATGCATGTGGATATGTGACTTGTGTGGGAATAGGCACATGAGTGTAGGTGTCTGTAGAGGCCCAAGGTGTCTGGCTTTGGAGCTGGAGTTACAGGGGGTTTGTGAGCCACCTGATGTAAGTGCTCGGAATCAAGCTGGGTCCGCCTGAAGACAAGCGATATGCTCTTAACCTTGGAGCCATTTCTGTTTTGTTTTGTTTTGTTTTTTGTTTGTTTTGGTTTGTTTTGTTTTGTTTTAGTTGTTGTTTTTTCTGTATAGAAGTTACCAGTAGCACGTTTTGAGGTCAGTCAAATCTGATCAAATTGTTGTTGCCACTGTGACTATGGGGCCATTCTCCATCCCTGATCATGCTTCCAAGCCCACCATGACAACGCTACACTTTGATAGGTCAGTATTGACAACTCACAGTGCTCAGGGGACTGTGTACAAAGCCCCCTCATTCATTCTTTCTGTTGCAATGTTCAAAGAGCAGCTTTAACAAATAGAGAATAACAGTTGTATTTTAAGCTCATTAGGTTCCTCAGGATGAGTGCTGATTTAATTCAGATATTAACTAGGTTACTTAACCCTCACCTTGTACTGTGGATTATCAGGTACTTCTGTTAATCTTATTTAGCAAACTGAGTAAAGTCTACACATTTAACTTTTTTGTGAAGTGTATTTGCTATTGAGAATTCTACATAACAAACCCGTGCCTGTGGTTTGGGTGTGCCCGCACCTTCCCTCCCTCTAGAAGGGCGACACCTTGGGAGTACACCCAGCTGCCACAGGTGGGTGAACATGGCTTGCTTCATCTCACTGACAGAACTAATCACCATAGTAACTATTTAAATGGGAAATGTCACTGGGCAAACATCTGTGATTAATACAGTAATGTACTTCCATGCTCAGTCCTGAAGGCAGTCCCTGCCAGGACAGCCCTGTGTGGGAGCAAAGTGAGTTGTTTTATCGTGATCAGGTTCTCTCTGGTCCTGAGAAAGCTCTGTCATTATGCTGCCTCTCTTGCTGTTGTTTTGAAAGTTTCATTTATGCTGAATGAGGTAAGGAAGGGAGAAGAAGAGAGAGACCTCTCTGTTTGGTCATGAGCCCTTAACACTGACAGTCTGTACCTGCCTGCTCAGAAAACTGTTACGGAGTTGTGCTTTTCCATCTCTGGACCTTCCTGTGAGAGTCACACTCAGTCTGTAGAGCAAGGTAGAGAGACATATGATCTCTCTGTCTCTCTGTACACCCCTACCCCACCCCTGCACCCTCTTTTTGCCTTTATGCCAAAACCATCCTTTTCTAGATCCAGCAACACACATTTCTGGTCAAGATCTGGCTGCTACCTGATGCTGCCTCTCCATTCATAACCTACACCTGCTTCCACCACACTTGTCAGGTAAAACTATGCAGGTCTCTTTTTCTTTCAACCCAAATCCTTTACCCATATTTTCTGTCTTCAGGATCCACATGATTACTCAGTGGTAGCCAAGATTCCCCCTCATTCAGTCAATTACATTCAGCTTTTATCCCTCCTTTCTGGGTCCTAGAGCACTAAACTAAGTCCCTACCCCTAAGAAGGAGGCTTTTCAAAATCCGTATCTGGGGCTAGTGAGATGGCTCAGCAGTTCAGAGCACTGACTGCTCTTCTAGCGGTCATGAGTTCAAATCCCAGCAACCACATGGTGGCTCACAACCATCTGTAATGAGAAACAAATGAAAAACAAACAAGCAAGCAAACAAAACAAAACAAAACCCCCTATGGGCCGAGGTGAGTGGGGCTGGAGCAAGAGGGAGAAGGGAAGGGGAAAAATAATTTATATCTGATTGACCCACTCCCATGTTTAGGTTTTTTTCCACGTTATTTTATTATGTTAAAGTTAGCAGGTTGGGGGAGTATTGTTGATACGTTATTGATATATCCTGCACACTTACCGTGACATTTCAGCAAGCTTTGCACATGTGTGCACCCACAGATGCACCCATAGCAACCAGCAATCTAGATTGAGACTGTTTCTGTTTTCCAAATGTTTCTTTATGCCTCTTGGAAATCTCCTGTCCTATCCTGTCCCAGCCCCAGGCCTCGAACTCCACTCTGCATCCATCTCTGAGGAGCAGGTTGGAATATTTTCTAGCTTATATATATTAAAAAAGTCTTCTTTCATGAATCATTTTTTGAAAATTTTTGAAATTTAATTTTGAAAATTAGTGAATTATCAGGCTGTTGCACAATTGCTACAATTTTTATTTCTTCGAGTCAGGTCCCACTGTGGAGCCCTGGCTGGCCTTGAACTCATTATGTAGAACAGGCTGGCCTCAAACTTGTGGTCCTCCTGCCTCTGTCTCCTGATTGTTGAGATTCCAGATGTGTGACACTATGTTTGATGTAACATTCCATTGTGTGAATATACCTCAATATGCCCATTAATCTTCTGATGAAAATGTAACATTTATGTATACATTTCCCTACTGTTTTCTCCTGGCAAAATAAGAGAGAAATGGTTTGCTATATTGACTTTATGTGTATTGACTTTGGTGCTGATAACTGAGCCCAGGGTCTTGTGTACTCTAAACACATGCAGTACTTCTGAGCTGTGCTCTACTCCATGTTTTACTATAGTCTTGTTCACAAGTCTTGTTCTTTATGCTTCACTCTGAGCCTATCAGCGCCACCTACAGGCTCCTCCTCAATCTAACTCCAGCCCTGAACTCCAGCTATCCTTCTCTAGACCTCCTTGTGTATCTTTGGGAACTACAAAAAAAGCTGTTCAGTTCAGTGCTAGCCAGATCTCTTCCCACTGTGTATATGAACGCTCACAGTGCTTCACGTGATTCTGTCATACCAGAGGGCATGGTTTTTCATGTTCTCTCAGAAATTGCCTTTATAGATTACTTGGGTGTTTAATTAGAAAAAATTCCTTTCTCTTGAGGTGAGGTCAGACTGAGAACATGGCCTTCATTTTGTGTTCTCTATATTATGACAAGTGACTACTTTATGCAATCATCAGTACACAATTATTAAACTGAAAGGTGATACCAATGTGTAATAGGAATGGGGGCCAGCCCAAGGACCACGCGTGGAAAGCTAAAAGTGTCTGAGAGAGGGTGAGAGCAAGAGAAGCATGTAATTGTGATAAATTAGTATATGAGACAGATGCCTTGACAGGGTACCCAGGAGAAATCCAGGTTAGAGGACTCTAATGCCTAAGGTGAGGAGTTTCGGCTGATGGTATTAAAGGGCTTTGATCTGAGCGAGGGTTGTGGTTTGACTGAACCATTAAATCTACTTGGTGCCAGTTAACTTTCCCAAGATAGCTAAATAACAATTCTGTTCTCTCTTTTCTACTTATTTTTCAACCAAATGGTCAAAAGTAACCTCGAATGAAAATTCTTCCACTGAAGAACATAACAAGTTCTGTGTAGACCAACCTAAACCATGTACACCAGGAGGAGAAGTTGCCTTTCATGGCAACACACAAAGGGAAAGCCATCCTTCATTCGAGAGGCCCAAGGCTTCAGTGGTGCCTACAGCCAATGGTGTTAAATCCTATCATCAACCATCTCTGGCAAATGATGAGACCCCTGGAAAGGAAGCCACAGATCACTCAAGACCCACAAAGAAGATTGGCCCTCTAGTGCAAGGGGGAGAGTGTGAGCTACCTCAGCCAGGAGGCAAAGATGACGTGCTGGGAACTGAGGGCGTGAAGAAAGATGTGGAAGTGAGTTCAGAGGTCCAGTCTTTAAAAGGAGATGCTGAGATTAAGCCTCTGGGGATGTCATCAGAGAGGGACTCCCATGGAGCTCCACAGGCTGAGACGATGAAGTTTCTACAAACAGCCGAGAACATCCTGCCTCTGGAAACAGCTCAGGAGCTACCACTGAAAGAAGCAATGGGAAAGGGTGCACAGCCCCAGATTCTAGAAGCAATTCCCAAAGAGAACAGCTCTCCAGAAATAGAAGGGATCCAATCTGCAGAAAGCAGTGAAAAGCAACAACTTTTAGAAGCCCCAGGTGAAGCTGAGCAGTCCCAAGCTCTAGAAACAGTACTCAAAGAGAATGAAACATCACATATGACAGGCAGAAGCCAGCCCGTGCCAATACCTGTAATGAACAAGTCACCCTGTGAAGCTCCTGACGGTCTCAGAAATGCCCATGAACTTCAACCTCAAGTAACAGGTGGAAACAGGGTACAGCCAGCCGGAACTGGAGAGACAGCAGCAAAGGTGGAAATGGCCAGAGAAATCCACCCTGATAAAGAGGAACAACACATTGAAGGTAAATGGAGGCTAGCCAGGGCCTGACTGCTAGGGTAGCTCCAAGGGGATAGAGGCCAGTTGTGGGGCCAGAGGTGCTGGCATAGAGCTGCTGACATTTCTGTTGGGTGGTTGAAGTTCACTTAACCCAAACACAGAAGACTTCAGTTTACTCGGGAAACATTCTATCATGGCTCAGTTCAGCTCCCAGCAAATCATTTCTAAAACACAAGCTATTTCAAATTTTTAAAATTTTACTTTATTATTAGTACCTCTGCCTGGATGCCCATATCCATGTTAGTGTGTACAGGTGTGCACATGTATGCAAGCCAGAGGTCGGCATCAGGTGTCTTCCTTGACTGTTCTCCCTTTTGCTTCTGTTTGAGGCAGTTTCTCAATTGGTAGCATATTGCTTTAGTTATAACTAACTGAATGACGAATCGCCTGGCTCACGAGCTCTAGGATCTGCCTGGTTTTGCTGCATTATAGTCGTGCTTGGTTGTAACCAGATTCTTACATAGGTGCTAGGGATCTGAACTCAGCTCCTCATGTTTGTGTTGTGAGTACTCTTATCCACCAAGGCATCTTTTCATTCCCAAACAAAACTCTTCAAAAACTGGAATTTTGTATCTTGGTGTTACAAGCAGGTCAGGACCTAGGGATGTTTAGTGACATGACATTGGCCTCTCAGAGGCTCTGGGTAATGAGAATGCTGGCATGACAGCACAGAAGAAACCTACTATGTAGACCTAGAGGGCAAAAATGGTCCCCAGTGGGGTTATAAGTGTCCAGTGTGTCTTCGTCGGGGTTATTATTGCTGTTGTGAAACACCCTGACCAAAAGCAAGTTGTGGAGAAAAAGAGTTTATTTGGCTTACATTTCCATACCATAGCCCACCACTGAAGGAAGTCAGGACAGAAACTCAAGCAGGGGAGGAATCTGGAGGCCAGAGCTGATGCAGAGGCCATAGAGGGTACAGTACTACTTACTGGCTTGTTCATCGTGGCTTGCTCAGCCAGCTTTCTTATAGAGCCCAGGACCACCAACCCAGGGATGGCATCACCCACAATGGGCTGATCACTAATTAAGAAAATGCATTGGACTGCATCTTATGGAAGCATTTTCTCAACTGAAGCTCCCTCCTTTTAAATAATGCTCTATTGTATCAGGATGCCCAAAACCTACTCAGGATGCTGCTAGGCAAGCATCTCTTATTGTTTCCTTTGGTTGCCTTTTCTAGGTGAGACAGGAGAAAAGGTGGAAGCAGAGATGAAAAATGAGAAAGAAAGTGAAGAAGCTGAAACTAAAGAGAAAGAAACAGGAGAAGCTGTGGATCTTGGAGCAGCAGGGGCTGGCGACAGAAGGGCTTAGAGTGCAGTGTTGTACCAGAGGGTGGGGATATTTGAGGCTGGGAGGGAGGGGACCGCCTTTCTGTGGCTTTGTGGTTTAAACAAGGAGTGTGGCTTTAAAATGACTGTAGGAACTAAGAGAACCATGCTGGGTTTTTTTATTGTTTACACCGTAAGACTGCTAAGCCAGACACAGTTTTCTTAGGTACTTAGGATAATTATGAATTCAAAGTGACAATAGCCATAGCCAATCAAAACTGTAAGATCACCTAAGAGAGTGAAGGTAACCTTCATCCTTGTAGCCATGGGGTCTCAGGATAAAAGGAGACCCTAAAGGAAAGTACAAACCTTTAAATGTAGGTGTCTAGAGAGAGGAGCTAGCAAACTTTAAGGAACTCAGGATAAGAGAGTTTTGCAGTTATACTAGTGATGGAACAAAATTAAAAAGCCCCAGAACACAGGACCAACTCTACCTAAGATTTCTGTCCTGTAATAGAAATTAGACTGAGCCGGGCATGGTGGTGCACGCCTTTAATCCCAGCACTTGGGAGGCAGAGGCAGGTGGATTTCTGAGTTCCAGGACAGCCTGGTCTACAAAGTGAGTTCCAGGCCAGCCAGGGCTACACAGAGAAACCCTGTCTCAAAAAAAAAACAAACAAAAAAAAAAAAGGAGAAGAAGAAGAAAGAAAAAGAAAAAGAAATTAGACTGAAAGGAACCTCAGGGAGCCTGTATTCTAATTACTTTCTCTCCTGAAATCTATCTACTACCACAAATCACTGTGACCCATGGCATACTAAACATTAACAATAATTTCTGGAGGGATGCACCTGGGTGCTGCTGCAAGGTTTGAGAGTTTTCAGTTAAAGAGTCCACATTTTCCATGTGCCATTTGAATTGGCTGGTGATTTTATACTTAAGAGAGGTGTTTTCAGTTGGTGATCTCTCTCTCTTTCTCTATTTCTCTCTCTCTCTCTCTCTCTTTCATGTGATTTACTAGCAGTAAACTAATTTTAAAATACTTGAATTTCTGAGACAAAAACAAATGGAACACAACCAGCCAGTCCTAGCTTTAGGGCTGTGGAGACAGCTTAGCAGTTTGCTAAGTGTTTGCTGCCAGGCAAAGAATGGGAGTTGGATCCTCAGAAGCAACTCTGGGTAGGTGTGTAAGCTGTTTGTAAATCCTGCCTAGATCCCTGCAGCCCAGGGATCCTCAAGGCTGGCTGGATAGGGAGCCTGATCTCACCTGCCAACAGTGAGTTCTACTGAGAGATGCTGCCTAATAGAATAAGGCAAAGCAGTGATCCAGGAATGTTTCTAACATCAGCTGTGTTCCTCTGCACATACATGTACACATATTTCTCCACACATATGAGAACATGTGTACATGCACAGCAGACACATATGGGGGAAAAAAGGTAAAACAAAAACAAAACTCCAAAACCACAAACCCCCAAATTCCCTTGCTTAGCCTTACTGTTTATATGTAATCTTCCTGAGCCTGCTTTCTTTTCAGTGACTGCAAATTAGAATTAGGTGAAAAAGAGCTAAGATTTTAAAAACATTTCTGTACCACAGAAAGTCATTCTTTCGGAATTCTCCCAAAGCAAGTGAGGACTTCTGCCGATGGTTGTGTGTGAGTTACAATATAGCAGTTAATTTGTTCTTTATTAAGGGCTTTGAGTCTATGAATTTCAAGGTAGGTTTATGGAAAAATTTACCATTTTAGGAATACATAGTTTTAAGATTACCACTTAGATGAACCAACTAGCATCTTTTGCTTTAGTGTCTACATTAAAATAAAAACCTCTTAAGGTGAGCCGAGACTAAGTGTTAACACTGTGGAGGGGAGTGTATTATCAGTGTTCTGATGTCAGAGTTACCTCATGCCTCTGCAACACACCCAGCTAGATAAGAGAAGTTCCTAACAGATGACATATCCTATTGCAAAGTAGAAGCTGGACTGCTCTCATTAAGAGCAAGTAGTTCTGTGTAACTTTGAATTCAGGTATTTGGTTCCCTCAGTAGACTGCTACAGATCCTCTATATATCTATTGAACCGATGAATGAATACCAAGAAACAATATATTGGAAATATAAGTTTGTGTGGCACTATCCCAGCTCTATCTCTTAAATGGGAAAATCCATTTTCCTGTCAAAATTGCTCAAGCTCAGGGTTGAGAGTAGTTCCCCAAACAAGGTCTTTAGGTCAGAAACTCAGTACAGGCTTTATACAACATATATTTCAAGTTTTACTTGTTTAGTTTTTCCTGATTAGGAGATTCAATAAATAGAAAGTGTCAGAGCAGGTGTGTGTGGTGATATTTTTGACATACCCATTCCAGAATATATACATATACATCACCATAACATACTGTATTTAATAGTTGACAATTAAAAATAAAAAGTTAAATGTAGAAGCTTAGTGTAAAATATCTGTGATCATTCTTTTTTGGGTAATTTTTTTTTTTGACACAGGGTCTCATATGTAACTCTGGCTGTCCTGAACTCAGGTCTCCAGTGCTGGGACTAAGAGTATGTTCCTCCAGATCCAGCTATCGGAGATTATTTTAACAGCTGAATCTTCCTTTATAGCAAGCACTCAGATGGACAGATTTAATTAATAGGCACAGGCACAAAAGTCCATTCTTCATTGGGTAGCCTAACTTTTTGTGTCTATGTGACAGGGTCTCACTGTGTAGTCTGGGCTAACCTTGAACTCACTATGTAGACCAGGCTGGCTTTTGAAGTAAGATATCCACCTGCCTCTGCCTCCTGAATGCTGGACTTATAGGTCTCTTCTACCATTCCCAGCTCAAAACTCCTTTCTTCCTTAAAATTTTGTTTTGAGACAGGGTCTCCTGAAGGATGAGCCTGAGCTCCTGGTCCTGCTGCCTCCACTTCCTGAGTGCTGAGATCACAGCTATGTAATACCATAGCAGGTTTATACAACAGTCATTCTTGAAAGAACACTCTCTCAAAAAGTATACTATAGCTCTAATATAGAAGTTTTACAGATTGCCTACTAACGCTCTACTTTCTATTAGCCATCCAATTACTTTCCTAGCTTTAGAAATTTGTGTACATTTTTTGTGCTTTCTATACTTTTATCTCTAGTGTGGCTACTAAGATATTAGAAATCTTTAAAAAAATTTAAGGATTTACTTATTTATTTTTAGATGTTGAAGCAGAGTTGATCACTGCAGCCCTGGAACTCACTATGCAGACCAGGCTGGCCTAGAACATAAGAACACACAAAGATCCACCTGACTCTCTGTGTCACCACTACCCACAAAGGATTTATTCTTAAATTCATTCTCTCTCTCTCTCTCTCTCTCTCTCTTAGTGTATGTGTGTGTGTTTCTGTACACATAGATACACAGAGGCCAGAATAGGGCATTGGAGCCCCTGGAGTTCGAGTTAAGAGAGGTTGTGAGGCACCTGACAGGTCTTAGAACTGAACTCTGGTCCTCTGCAAAAGTATTAAGTGTCCTGAACCACTGATCCATCTCTCTAGCCTGAAACTTCTTTGTTCTTTTAAATTAAAAAAAAAAAACAAACAAACAGGTATGGCCACTTTGTAGCCCAGTTTATGTCCTCTTTATACAGCTGCAGGAGCTGCAGAGATGGCTCAGCAGTTAAGAACACTTGCTGCTCTTCCATAAGTCCTGAGTTTGTTTCCCAGCAACCATACAGCTGCTCACAAACTGTCTGCAATTCTAGTTCTGAGGGATCCATTGCCCCCATAGACATCAGACATATATGTGATGCAAATGTACATATGCAGGCAAAAACACTCATACAAATGAAAATAAATCTTAAGGTAACTTTATTATATTCTGTATCTAACTGCTAAGGAAATAGTGAATAAATGCTTCCCGCAGTAGGCAATCTTTTTTTTTTTTTTTTTCCAGCATCAAATCTAGGAAATACAAGGCCAGACCTTAAAACTGTTGGCCAGAAGTAGGAGGGCACAGGACTGTGTGGCTGACCTCTGTGACCAACCACAACCCACACCCATGGCATTCTTTTCCATTTGACCTTTATATGGCAAGAGCTCAAGTGTAGTTCATAGTTTTTGAAGTAGTCAAAACACCCATCTACTGTTAACATGTTGTATTACAAACTCAGCCTTGAATTAAGTGGCGATTTTAAAGGGAAATGCTTTCTCTGCATTGAAAGGAGAATTCTGCAGAGACTGTTGGATGGCAAGGTCAAATGACTGTGGTTGGGTTTAACCTTGTGCTTTTAGAGACTTCAAGCATACAGTTTCTATAAACAGTTGGGTTCCAGCTCTCAGTAGCGTCTCAGGCCCAGGGGTGACCTTTCCAACCATCAGCTCACCCCAGCAGCTCAGCAGGAGGATGAACAAGGAGTTGGTTTCAATTAGTAATTATTTTATGGATTTGTTTTAAGTTTCCTGAATATCAGAGGTGTTAATCATTTGAGGTGAAGGGGTGGAAAAATAGCTTTCTACCTAGGTACTCTCTAGACACAAGTGGATTACTTAGTCAATAATTGTAGAGAAAACTTTATTAAAACATTTTTTCTTAGTAATGAATGAATATATTTATTGTAGAAACTTAAGAAAGTACAAACTTTAGATGATAAATGTTATTCATGATCTAATCAACTAAAAATCATTGCCTTTAACATTTATGTATATGAGGGAAAATTTTCCTTTTGCTTTCAAAACTTGTTATAAGAAGTTAGTCAAAACACAATTCTATTAGTCTTCTGACTGAGCACAGCTCTTCTGGAGTCTTTTCACTAGAATCCACTAGAGATAATGGTTAGAGATGGTTCCAAGAATATTTGCCACAACCGTAGCAATCAATTAGTGTTAGAGAGGAAGCAATGTGCCTAAGTGAATCTGTACTTGGCTGACAGAGAGTGATGACAGGGTGGTTGAATAGTGACCTGAAATGGAATATTTGAAATAATTATTACTGTTCCCTCCTCGTGGTATTAGGAGTTGAACCCAGGGCCTTATACTGGCAAGGCAAGTATTCTAACATGAGCTATATCTCAGCTTGGAATTTTTAAAAAAAAATAATTATGAAGCCTGAAGGGTTGTTATTGCCTATCAAACAGCATTAGTTAGGAGGCTGTAAGTCTCTTGGGATCTGGCTCATCTTTGTTTTTCTCCACAGGGCCAACGAAATTTGTCATTCTATGAGTACATGTCTATGGCAAATGTTCCTTACAACCATGTAACCATGGCAGCTTCTTATGAGTAATTGGCTGTAGGAGAAATTATGACCAAAAATTTTTATAGAATTATTTTGTACCATTGGCTCAACATTTAGAACTTTGATTAAACAAATATGTGTTATTACAACTAATAAAGTATTTGAAAACTTACTTTGGTGTATTTGTTTTATCTGAGGTACACAGTCACAAATTCCTTTTGATCTATTTTTCCCTTCAGAAGAAGAGCAGATTCTATTTACTCTGAGGTAAGGAATATGACAATCAGCTGGGTGTGGAGGTGCTGCCTTTAATACCAGCATATGGAAGGTTGGGGTAGGTGAATCTCTCTGTGTTGGAGGCCAGCCTGGTCTACAAAGTGAGTTCCAGGCCAGCCAAGGCTACACAGCAAGACCCTGTTTTAAAAATAACAATGAAAAACAATATGATGGTAGTAAAGAAACATGGGTGACTTGTTTTTAGGTATTGTTAGTATGTTTATCTTTTATTTATTTGTTTAAGACAGGGTCTCATGTAGCCTAGGTTGGTGCTCCAGAACTCATGTATGTTGAACTTTTATTTCCTGTCCCCACTCCTGAGTGCTTGCTCTGGGCATGGGCCTGGTTACTGTAACCATGTGTGAGAGGCCAACACTGCCATTCCTTTTTTACATTTAACAAAATGCAATGCTTCTTTGACTGTCTGGAGGGAAGACATGAAGTCCTTGACCCAGTCACAAACAGCTCAGTTCTCATGGGTGCCACATGTATTTCCAGTTCTTTTATCCAGAGTTTGGTTTGGAAGTCATGACCTAAATGTAGGGAGTTGAGAGGGTGTCTCTGACCTTCATGCCCATGGAAGACAAAAAGGGAGTTTGGCTCAATGGGAATCTGACCCTAAGTCATTTATTTTAGGCATATTTATACTTAGCACAATTTGGTGAAAGCTACTAGTGATAATTAATTCAATTCACATGCACAACAAAGCATATGTAAATTTCCTTGAGGAACAAAGTCAGCAAAGTACAGATCAGACAAGGCTTCATCAAAGGTCTCTGTAAAGTCCATAAAGATATTGTTTTAGTCAGTGTTCTATATCTGTGAAGAGACATGACCAAGGCAACTCTTACAAAGGAAAGCATCGAATTGGGGCTGGCTTCCAGTTTCTGAGGTTTAGTACATTAGCATCATAGTGGCAGGCAGGCAGGCAGGCAGGCAGGCAGGCAGGCAGGCAGGCAGGCAGGCAGGCAGGCAGGCAGGCAGGCAGGCAGGCAGACATGGAGCTGAAGGAGAAACTTAGGGCTCTATATCCAGACAGGCAAAGTAGAAAGAGAGAGCACTGGGCTTGTTGAGGCTTTTAAAGCCTCAAAGCACCCCTTTCTCCAACAAAGCCACACCTCCTAATCCCTCCCAACTAATGCCATTCCGTCATGACTAAGCACTCAAACATATGAGCCTTTGGGGGCCGTTCTAATTCAGACCAGCACATTCTGTTCCCTGGCCCCAGTATGGAGCTATGTCAAGGGCCCTATAGATTCAGGTTCAGAGAAATAGCAAAGCCTTCCTTGGAAGACCAATTTTGAGCAGTTGTTAGGTCTCAAGTCCAGGACAAACTGCTGAGGTATCTATTTACACATCAAAGTGGACCTAGCTGTAAGGTTCTCTCAGCATCCCTCAGTCCCTATCCATTACAAGGTATGGCTGGCATATCCTGCCTCCTACCCTAAACTTCTCCAGCTCAGAGGCTGGGCTGCCCTTTCCCCAGCTGACTTTTCCTATACAGTCCAACCATTTTGGCTACTGGGCTTCCTTTTCAAGTATTCTTTCCTCTCCTGGTCTCCTCTCTCCTCTACCTGCTCACCTTACATGGCCCCACTCAGGGTCTCCCTCATATCTACAATTATGAGAAAAAGAGAGGAGAGAGAGAGAGAGAGAGAGAGAGAGAGAGATCCTGCACCATACCTAGGAGCAGTCAAGTTCTCCCTTTTCTTTTTTTCATTCATATAGTACTGATGTGCCTATTTAATATAGCAAAGAGGACTATTTTAAATAGACACCCCAGACGTTTGTCCTGGGTCTGAGACCTAACAACAGAGTGTACAGAAAATGTCCAACATAGCTCTCAGCCCCACCTCCACACTGATGGCCTGAAGACTGTTCCCCACTAGAGACTACTTCTACTGAGGTCCGGTAAACCTGCCTCCTGATGCAGCTAACAACATAAACCCTGCCTCCTTGCCTACTACATAATAATTGGCATGTTGTTGGTGTCCTATCTGGGGTAAAGAGACCACCTCTCTGTTCAATTGTATGTATGTATGTATGTATGTATGTATGTATGTATGTATGTATGTAATAAACACACTCAACTTCCAGAGTGCTAGGCTTTCTCCAGCCCAAACCAGTCAATCCCAGCTTTCTGTGTGTCCCCACGCCCTTTCTTTACTTCCTGATATCCCAGCTGTCCGTTCCCAGTGCCTTGCTGGACAGAGCATAAAAGAGACTGAGAGTTCTTAGGAAGCTCTTGGGTCTTTACAAGCCCCATCTCCAAGGTTATATGAGCAGTAACGATTGTGAGGCAGAGGAGTCTCTGCCCAGCTAAGCTGCCTGCAAGGTGTGCACAGAGCCCCAGAGATTAGCATTGCATGGCTCATTGCCCACGGCAGGGTGGGCTCTTTGGTTATTCATACTCCTAGAGGCAACCCCAATACAATCACAGGTTCACTAAGATAGACTTGGGTTTTCTTTGGCATGTTGTTGGTGTCCTATCTGGGGTAAAGAGACATCTGTCCATCTTCTACAAAAAGTCACCGAATAAATACCACAGAAGCACTGATGTAAAACATTAATTTTTAAAACACTGGTTTATACAAGCAGTTCATCACCTAAAATCTACACAAAAGAATAGTCTACTGTAGTTTTAAAACTTTAAACATTTTTAAAATTTAGTTTTAAAAGTTGACTATAGTTTTAAAATTTATACCTGTATATGGAAGCAAGTTGTTGTATAATGTATATGGTGACTGTTCACTTATGTAAATTGGCAAAACAAAGGCAGATAATCGAGTGTATAAAAGGCCATCGGCAGTCTCACGGAAAGCACCTGGCAGTGCTCACTCTGGGAAGGTAAGTGGTAAGGAATGTGATCCAGAAATCTCCTTTCTAATTTATGTTATTCTATGCTAGGATTTGTTCTACCATGAGAAATTATTCATGCAGTTCTTAAAAAATGTTGAAGGGCTTAAGGGCTCAGCACATCAGTTGTCTGGCTATCCCAGTAGCTAAGGCAAGAGGACTGCTTGAGCCTGGGAGGAAGCCCAGGCTAGATAATACAGCAAGGTCTCTGTCTCAGTTAGGGTTTTACTGCTGTAGACAGACACCAGGACCAAGGTAACACCTCTAAGGACAACATTTAATTGAGGCTGGCTTATAGGTTCAGAGGTTAAGTCCATTATCATCATGGCAGGAAGCATGGCAGTGTGCAGGCAGGCATGGTGCTGGAGGAGCTGAGAGTTCTACATTTCATTCTGAAGGCAGACAGGAGAAGACTGACTTCCAAGCAGTTAGGACGGTCTTAAAATCCATGTCCACAGTGACATGTTTCCTCCAACAAGGCCATACCTCCTAATAGTGCTACTCCCTGGGCCAAGAATATTCAAACCACCACAGCATCCATATCTTAAAATCCAACCAAACAAAGACCTTAAAGTGGAGATAGAGAGAAGGTAGAGCAGATAAAAATGCTGACAGGTTTTCCGGTGGACTTGGGTTCAATCCCTAGAACCTGCATAGTGGCTCGAAACCTTCTATCTTTAGTCAAGGGTGATCTGATGCCCTTAGCAGGCATTGAACACATGGGTACAAACAGACATGTAGGAAAAGTATTCATACACAAAAAATAAGGCTTTCAAAAATAAACATATGATAATATGCAATCTAATTACAATTGAAGAAACTTGAAAGCCAGAAATAAACTAGAAATAACTGGAGATTTTTCTTTTTAAGATTTTATATATGCATATAAGTGATCTATCTGCATGTACACCTACATGCCAGAAGAGGGCATAAGATCCTATTATAGATGGTTGACAGTCACCATGTGGTTCCTGGGAATTGAACTCAGGACCTCTGGAAGAGCAGTCAGTGCTCTTAACCTCTGAGCCATCTCTCCAGCCAATAACTTCAGAATTTCTACTCAACCCTTTACAAGGTTGTAATATGTGTGTGTGTGTGTGTGTGTGTGTGTGTGTGTGTGTGTATAATATATATTGGTTATTTGAGACAGGGGTTCTCTGTATAGCCCTGCCTATCCTGTCCTGGAACTCACTCTGTAGACCAGGCTGGCCTCGAACTCAGAAATCCGCCTGCCTCTGCCTCCCGAGTGCTGGGATTAAAGGCAGTTGCCACCTCTGCCAGGCTACTAGGTAATAGTTTTAATGTATAATTAAACTGTTAAAAAAATAAGAGAACAAAATTAAAAACCAAGGGAAAGTTACACATCTATTTTTTATTTCCATTAAAGCAATATTATCTATATAAGATTTTGGTCCACTTGTTCTCCTGGTACTATGCAAGTTTGAATATTTCAATTTAGTTTCTTATATCTAACATAAGAACTAAGCATTTCACATGAGCAAATTAATATGATTTAAGTAGATGTGTTCCTTACTATTCTCATGTACAACAGCTCATCTTTCCTTCTGCTCCCCATCTCAGTAGCTGTGTACCTCTTCTCTCACACCCAGCAATGTAAGTGAAATTAGAGCATCAGTCACTATACTGAATAATCTCCAATAAATGTCAAATCTCCACATATTTGATCATTTCCACAATAAATTCAACTACTCTGGTCATTTTTATACTTCCCAGCATCATTTGTAAAAATTAAAGTCTGAAAGACATTCCAAAGCCTCCGGAGTCAACATCAGCATGGCTACTTATAGTCATGCAGTGGTGAAAGGCCCCTGGACAGCGATTGCTTCAATTTCAATTCGACTTCCCTGTGAAGAAAACAAAAGTCACTGTCTCAATCCTTTAATGCAAGTCAAGGTTCAATAACACATGCAACTACTGGCAACATGTATTTTTACCATTAATCTCTTCACAGAAAGCAAGAATGAGAGAGAATTCACTAAGACCCTACAAGTCAGACTATCATGCTAGGCACATTTATACATTAGCTCACTTGATTCCCACAGCAGCCCTGGTCGTAAAACAAGGCACTGACCTCAGAAAGGCTGGCAAAGTGGTCCCACATCACAAAGACTAGCAGTGGATAATCAAACCCATGTCTTCAGGTTCCAAGTATAAGCTTTTTCTAACACACTTAATACTTTCAGTTTGACAAGACCTTTCCCAGGAACAACAAATTAAAGCAAGAATAAACGACACTCTGAGGTGGTCCAGTTACATCCTACAAGTATACATACAGTGTGGGCAGGAGGCATAGGAAAAGAGACCCCAGTGAGGGAACACCAGAACCAGGATGGAGAACATCTTTCCAGGGAATGGTCGAGATACTTCATAATAGGAGAGCCAGGTGAATTTGTTTTTATTAAGATAAATGGTAATACTATCCAAATTCTCTGGCCAATACTCCAAAATACAGTAGGGGCTAGCAAGAGCATTAGTTTCACACCTTGTGGTAAGAAGAGCTTCCTTCAGTGAGAACAAAGGCTACCCAGAAGTCTCCACGTAATTCTACACTGTGCTACAGTTTCAGAAGTCGTTACTGAAAGGCAGACACTAAGGCATGAAGTCAGACTGCAGGGGGAAACACAGTGGGGCCCAGCAGTCTACACTGCTCCAGTAACATCACGACACAACAGCTCTTAAGGTTTTTCTTATAATTTAAGTCATCAGATTGTGTCCGACGGATCATGTCATACCAATGTGCTGTTTTGTATGATTTTTTTTTTTTTTTTAGCTTTTTTCCAGATCACAACAGTGATCAGGTATTGACTTTTAGACTCTGTATTTCTGAGAAACAGGAACTGTATTGATTCTAAGTTTCCTTTCAAAGCGACAGGTCTCATGAACTGTGTGTGCACTGGCATCGTACCAGGTACTTACTTTGGGTAAAGCAGCGACTTGGTAAGCAGCCCTGGCAGGAAGGCTACCCTGGAAATCTGAATGTAGAACAGTATCAGGTTAAATCTCCAGACATGAGCCCTTACTCAGCAAGAGAAGCAAGAATCTGGGAACTGTCTCATGGCCTGGTCTGTTCCCACACAGAAACGACAGAAAAGCTTGCATTTAGATTGTCTGACAAGATATTCTGCCACAAGGATTTTATAACCTTTGGTACTTTTCTAAGTATTTTATAAACAATGAAATACATAATCTGGCATCCTTGTCTTATAATGATGAGCATGGGTTTGATCTTTAAAGTGATTCCTATGAACCAGTTATCAAAACTGGGGGTGGCTCCTGATCTTCAGCAAGGACTTCCCTGTGAACTTTAACCTTCTGTGGTCACATCTTCTGCAGAGAATAACAGCGAAGTTTTTTTTCACACTACACCTTCGTTTCATCTCATTAGGAGACAGGGACTCACTTTCCCTGCTACGGCAATGACAGCAACAGGAGCATTTGCTCAGAGCTTAGACCTTGCCACTATCTGTTCTAAGTGCTGTACAGGATAATTAATGTAATCATTCCAACAACGCCCTAAGGTGGCAGAATCCTGTCCTCACTTTACATACTAAAAACTAGTATGGAAATGTTCAGTAAGTTCCCAGTGATTTGGAGAGAGCCACAGGAAGGTAGCTAGACCATATCATAGCAATAAGTCTGTATGTCTAAAAATAAGTCTGTATGTCTAAAAAGATTTAGGGGAGGCTTACAAAGCCAAAGAAACAAATAATAAAGTTAAGTTCTAGGAAAATGAGTATGTAGAGCTTATGCACATTATATTTTTAAGAACTGCAATAGAAATAGAGATCTTTCTCACAAGGGCATACTACTACTGTGTTTCCAACCAGATAATGGATTGTGTCAGGACAAAATACCATTTTAACGTCTCACTTTTACTTGACAATGATACATTTATATCAGCAGACTTATTTCCCTTTAAAAGTAAGAGAGAATAAAGCCAAATCACTTACATGTTTTATAGATCTCGTTGACAGTGCCAAAGTCATTTATGTCAGCCAGTAAAACAGTTGTTTTCACCACTAGAAGACAGATTATATATATAATTTTTTTCTTCATTAGTTTTAGCCATTTCATCAAACTTAAAACAAGACTTAGAAAAACAGTATATATCTGGGCAGTGGTGCATGCCTTTAATTTCAGCACTCAGGTGGCAGAGGCAGGTAGATCTCTATGAGTTAGAGGCCAGCCTGGTCTATAGAGTGAGTTCTAGGACATCCAAAGCTACTCAGAGAAACCCTGTTTCAAAAAACCAACAAAACAAAACACCCCCCCCCAAAAACAAACAAAGCAAAACAAAAAACAAAATCCTAGTGTATGATTTTTATGAGTACCCTAATGAAACCAAGACTAAAGAAAGAAAATGTTTTTTAGACCTTTAAAAACACAACCTTGCCGGGCGTGGTGGCGCACGCCTTTAATCCCAGCACGTGGGAGGCAGAGGCAGGCGGATTTCTGAGTTCGAGGCCAGCCTGGTCTACAAAGTGAGTTCCAGGACACCCAGGGCTATACAGAGAAACCTTGTCTCAAAAAAACAAAACAAACAAAACAAAACAAAACAAAACACACAAAAAAACCAAAAAACACAACCTTTAGGGCTGGAGATGGCTTAGGGGTTAAAAGCACCTGGCTGCTGCTCTTCTAGAGGTTCTGAATTCAACTCCCAGCAACCACATGGTGACTCCCAACCATCTATAACAAGATTTGGTGCCCTCTTCTGGTGTGCAGGAATATATGCAGGCAGAATAGTATAAACAAATAACCCCCTAACCTTTACCAAAAAAGACATACATACCCAGATTATTGGCTATTATATGTCCTCCACAAAGACCAAGGACATACCAAACACACATTAACAGTGCTGGGGGTGTGGCTCAATGGTGGAACACTTGCCTGGCATGCATGAGGCTCTGAGTTGGATCCTGAGTGCTGCAAACAACACAGACAACAAAACCCACCAATCACCAGGGAAGACATATCCAGTTACTCACCATTAGTGAAGTCACAGCCTGCAGCTTTCAGAATCTCACCCAAGTTTTTAAGAGCCTGTAAATCAAGTCAAGAAAGTTCAAAGTTGATGCTGTGTAATTACTTTAACTGATATTTCTACACAAGTCAATTATGTACTGGCTTTCCGGTAGTGGACTAAATCTTTCTGAATTGTAGTGAAAGGTTTTTATTTTTATTTCTATTTTTATTTTGTAGGAATGCTGGGATGGCTACGGTATTTTACTTGGGAGGTTAAAGCAAGAGGATAGGGTTAGTGAGTTCATAGTGAGTTCAAAGCCGCCTAGCTTATAAGAGACCCTGTCTCAAAAATTAAAACAACCCCCAACCCCAATCAAAATAAAACCTCAAATAATCAAATCATCAGTAATGAATTACATATCCATACTTTGGGGAGAGGAGGGAGGTCAATAGCCCTGAAAATAAACTTTCCAATCCATCTGACACATCAGCATTTGATTTTGATAACATGGGTAACAATCGGGTGGTTATCTCTGTTGTTAAGTCATCTTAAAGGGGCTGCATTGATAGCCCCTGGTTAAGAGGACACAGTTGGATTCCTAGCACCCACGTGGTGGTTTACGACCACTTGTAACCACAGTTCCAGGGAATCCAACAGGCACACATGTGCTAAATAAACATGCATGCAGGTAAAATATTTATACACATAAAATAAATTTTTTTTAAAAGTCTTAGACCGAATAGTAAGTAGCTGAAAACACAGGATCAAAGACTGTCTCAGGATCAAAGACTGTCTCCACGGTTCAACATTACCATGTAGTGTTACATGGTGAAACGGGGACCTCTCATGTG